>CAJVPQ010000132.1:0-38250 GCA_910591825.1 Funneliformis caledonium
AAATTTGGCAAAATGTTTCGATGGGTTTCGATTTCGATGCCTGTCGAAACCTCGGGGTTTTGCCCGGCAACCTTAGTCGGGTGCTTCTACGATAACATGGATGAGATCTTCTTGATTTTCGGGCCAGTAATTAACAATTTCCCGCATGTCCTTAACTAAATCTATCCCGGGTATTCAAACCTGTAGGTCAACAATATTTCGCGAATATTGTTGAGCTCGTAACCAGAATGGAAAACCACTACTAATATAAAATACCTTGTCAAATCACGAAAATTTTGGAAATCTCGCTCGAAAAGTTTTAGCTAAAATAGTAAGTTGTTTGGAATGTGGGCGTTATTTTAGTACGTACGAGAAGAAAAAGTATACTGAAGTGTTTGAAAGCTTTGCTGTTTCTTTTATAATCAAAAAAAAAAAGATGAAAGAAAATAAATGATGTAAGATCCGTTACAATTGGCATAGATAATTAATATATTTTAGTCCATCCCATATCTATCATTACTTAATTTAGCAAGTATTAAAAAATTTAAACACCTCCGACTGCAGAATGAGTCATCAATGAGAGTTTTTCAAGTCGCCTATAAATTTTCATAAAAATTCTCTTAATATTATTTTAACCGAACTTTTTCTTTTTTCTTTTTTTTCTGATTTTTTTTTTTTTATTATCTTGTTCTTTAAGGCAAAACAATTTTTCTTAAAATTCGCGGTTACCCGTCCATATTTCTCCATTATTTTGATGACATTTGACGTTTGTTAATTTTTACTTATTAGGAAATGTACTTTTTTTTTTTTTAAAAAAAAAAAACCTGTTTAAACCTGGATCAGGGGTTTACCGAGAAAAATTTTTTTAAAGTATAACATATTGAATCTCCTGATCGACGAATATGCGATTGTTCTTAACACTTTACTGGGTAGTATAATTTATACTATATAACTCACATTCCTAATCCGTATTGTTTCACATTCTTATGATGATGGTAACATTTTCACAATTTATTTTCAATATAATGCGTACTTTAAAATGAATCGTATCGAATATATATACATAAGTCAATGTTTATAATTTGCACCACTTAAAAAAAATTTTTTTTATGTTAAATTAACAGTACAGTAATGCATTATAATGAGTTTTATTAAAATATCGAAAATTAAATTCTACAAACGAAATTCGAGTGGAAAATTAAGATCACAAAATGACCCGTTAAGTAATGGCTTGGCTAAAGAGTTGATGAAATGTAGTTAACGATTTTCGGTCCATTGGATTTGTAAATATTACAGTAGAATTTAGTCCACTTTCTTTTTTTCACAAAATATATATGCTATTTGGAAGGTTTGTTAGGAAAATAATTAAAGAATACTTACCATCTAAATAAAAAATTTCTATTAAACAAGCCTTTGGTTTATTACTTGGCAAATGATGTAGGATATAAAAATAAAAAAAGTAAGATCAACGAGAGAATATATGTATATATAAATAAAAACCAATGAACTAAGTTAAATGTTTATTAATAAGTTCGAGATTATAAGCGAGAATATGAAACGAGAACCGTGGAAATGAAGAAAAACCGACTTAAACTCCTTGGTAAGGGAGTACCAGCTTCCTGCTAAAGTGCCTAACCTTTCTGAAGAAAGGTTACTAGCGTCGGAAAGGCGAACACAAATTGGGAATCCGGATTTCTTTAATTCTGGCCAAAATTAGAATTTAACCAAATTATCAATAACTCCGCCCAATTTTATTTTTATAAAATTTCAGTTTTTATTTGATTTTAATATAGTAATTAATAAACGAAGCCATACACGTTCTTTTTTATTATTTACACCAAAACAAAATATATCGTTGTCTTTTAAGAAACCTTTGGACTTGTATGATTGTTTTGACGTTACCTACTATTATACCTTCTCGTGTCTCCTTTCATTATGAATCAAACAATATAAGAGTGAACGATATCATAAGTGTAGGAAAGTATCAAAATCGCCACATCACCACTGAAGGAACCATATCCCCACTGAGGATTCGCCCGAACGAAGTACAACAAAACCGTTACGTTCTAGTTCAAAATGTTATATAGAAATGAAATCCTGGAATGTGGGAATTTTTGATCAATATGAAATGGGCGGGAATTTTTAGAAATTGAGGTTTGAAATAACCTTCGTTGAGACTGAAATTGCTAAGGTTATTCTCGACATACCTCAGTTTTAAGCAAGCGTTGACCTTAAATCCGAAGGTGTTGTTGCAATTATTACTTCAATAAATGTATGACAAAGATTTTAGTCAGGATAATAAATTACGTCAATAGTTTGCAGTCAATGCAATACTTCGACGAATCGATTGCGACTAAGAAAATTTCTATAAGGCGATCAAGACTTGACTTGTTAATAAGAAGCTCAGCTCATTCTTCGAAGGCCTTATTTGTATCTCCAAGGATCAACATCTTATTATATTCCCAACTTTTGATGCTTGTCAAGAAATTGACGTATTCACTAAATCTAATTTTGTAGTATTACTATATACAATATCAACCATCCTTATTACGTAATACAATCATCAAAGTGACATCTCGGTATGAGTTAAATTTATTTGCTCTATAATTTATGGACTCAACAAAATTCTTTTTAACTTTTTCCTTTTATAATCTATTCAATCTCTTCGTTTTTTCACAACTATACAATGGATGAACTTTCGATAAAAACAATTGAAAAGCTCTCATGTTCTGGTAAGTTGATCATATCCTGTTCGATTACTTCAGTCAACTAATTTTTCATAGTATATATTTATAATTGTTTCGTTATTCAAAATATTGGTCAAGAAGGTACACTTTTGAGGAATGTCACCAAGCTTTAGCAAAGGATATAGATGCTCTTTCTAAAACCTATAACAAGAACGATAACAAATATTTGAAATTAAAATCATTTAGGAACAAATTAAATAAGGTTAGTGCTCTTTTGTGCAGACTAGTAGACTATAGAACTGGAAACACTTCGTGGCTACAGTTTGCGAAAGCTTCCAGTCAGGTAACCAGACCTGGCGTACGGAAATCGGCCTACTGTAAACGTTCTTCTATAGATTCTACGAAATTTGTCTGAGGAGTCGAAAGCACTCTGTTAGTGATTACGAGGCAGAACCCAAGTGTCCCGACTTGCTAGCGGTCAGATACTTGGACTGAGATGGGGTGCATCCACAACTGGGGTTGTCGCGTGTGCCATTTGTCGCTGGCGAGCCAAATCTTGTCATAATCACTAAGCAGTTACCATCTCAATTAGCCGCAGTGCTGTTGGTGGCATGGTGCCTTGCGGAGCCATGCCCAGTCTCCCCAGACTTTAACTTTTGGTATGTGCGTTTCAGCTGATTCGGAATTATACTGACTTCTTTTTTTATCTACCTAAAAAGTTGCAAACGAGTCGAGTGAAGCAAGTACGTCAATAAATTGGGTGAAGATTTTGGGATTGAAGTTGAGGATGAAGCAGCAAGTGAAGAAGATATTGTAATTGAAGCTGAGGGTGACGAGTTGGATGAAACAAGTTCCGTAAATTTTCACAAGCGAAAAAGGAAATGCGTTATCCAAGAGTGCAATGTGATTGTCAATCACTCAGAACAAATAGATCATTATTGCAAGATACTTACAGACTTGCAGTCACACCACAACGAAGAAGATTCGCAACGAGCCCATCACCTTTTCGAAATGTTAAAGTGGTCCGTAGTCAGCTTGGAAATTTTTGATGGTGGTAGACAAAAAATGATCAACGTTTCAATACCAAAATTTTGTCTGTACTTTTTGAAGAGCAACTGATGATTAGCTTCGATCAATAGCTGGAATATTGCAATCGCTTAAGAAGAAAGGTCGAATTTACACAAATGATCGCAATATTATAGTTGCAGTTTTCCGTCGGATATTTTGGAATCATTCAAAAAAATACTCCTTATTATATAGACGTTTTAACTGCATCATCCGCAATTACGCAGTTATTTCATACAAAGCTACACCATCGCGCGGTCTTGGTAGCAATCCGTCCGGAAATCACGTTAAATCTGAACTTTGGTTCGGAATTTTTTCTACAGCGTTCAAGCTTCATCATTTAAAATTCTCTCCTACTTGGGAATTACAGCATCTAATTCCAGGTCATGCTGGACAAGGCTCAACAAGATTAGATTTCGCCTCAATAATTGTAAATAATAATGATTTACAATTCGCATTTTTCATTGTGGAATTCGTAACAAGCCGGTTTGAAATTCACAAGGATGAAGTAGTTGTTGTAGCAGAGTTGGCATACGAATTTAATCGTATACTTTCTCAGATGCATCATCCAACGGAAATGGGAAGTAAATGACAATAGTTTGCATTTTGGCCTGGTGAATGATATGAAAGTTCGTTTGGGGAGATTACAGCCAATTTACATTCAAGAAAAATCGAGTCTCGTCTATGCTTATTGAAAATGAGATAATCTCATTCAATTTTCAAGAAAATAATGTGGAGGAAAAAGTGGAAAATGTATTGCGCTTAATCACGTCTACGCGAAACAGTTTGCGTGAATGGGATGCGTGTCAGATCCTTATTGAACAGGCGTCCAGTACAATTTAATTAAAATTTAAAGTTAGCACTACCAGAATTACCAAAAGAGGCGGTTCAGTCTCAAAGGTTTGAAACGAAGTTACTCCAGTCACCAAGAGGGTACGATATAATGCAATTTAAAAAGGTGAGTTATCAAGATGGATTCTATTTACAAATGTATCATTTTATTGTCTTCAATTACGAATTTTAAAATCACGTGATAATTGTATTTATTTTTATATAGGGGAGGAAATCTATCGCATTTGGTAAAATAACTAATTTGATTTTGCGATGTGATGAAGCCGGTTTGTTATACCACTAGTTATTTTTGTTCTGTTCAACAAAGAAAGAACAAACGAATTTCCAAAAGGTCTTTAATCAGTATCAAATTGCTGCAGAAAACAAATAATGGAAATGGTAAAGGATTGGAACAGGAAAAAAATTTAAAAAAGTTCATAAATCAACAGAGTATAAAATAGAATACAAGATTTCTAAATTAAAATTTTAGCTACCAATTATGTAATAATTGTAAATAATTTTTCTTATTCCATTTGAAATATCTTTCGAGTTATTTAAACGATAGGTATTGCGATATCAAATTGAATTATTTGTTATCATTTGACAGTATATCAATTTTTTTTTTATTTCAATTTTCTTTTATTTTAAAAATATATATATATATATATATTGAAATTATTGACTATGACGTCAAAATAAAAAATAATGTAGCGCAGTCGATCGTATTATGACCAAGTTAAAAAAATAAATATAATAAATATCAGATTTTATCAGTCAAAACCGGTCTTGTACGGATTATATTTAAAATAACAAACTCATTTCTCCGTCTTATTTTAATCTTAACAAAATATTTTTTTTTTTGGCGGTATTAAAATCACGCGGATCATATTATTTCATAACTCGATTTTAATATTTTAATAGCAAACGACCCATATGTCTGATTTTGAGTACAATAGGAGCAATTTATTTTTTTGTTTTTTTTTTATTAACTAATAGAAAGTATTACACTTTCTGGAGTATACATAAAGCGAAACCGCCTTTGAAATCATTATGCCGATTGAATCTATAATTTTTTTATTTCAATATTCCAAAATTCAAGTTTTCTTCCCTTTAATAAAGTATCTCTCATTAGAACGTGGAAACCTTTTCAGTAGATTCAACCGTCAACTAGTCGCGACTCTAACAAAATTTTAAAATTTTGTTTAAAAATTTAATTAATATTGCAAAGAGTACAATATATAATTTAAGTTTTCGACAGAATTAAAGTTGTTAGAATCCCATTCGGAAACAAATTTGAAACCTTTTAATAAATTGAGAATTCCGCGAAGTTCTGTTATTAGATTAAATTTGGAACAGCGACTTTGTTCTCAGTCATTTGAAAATTCCGGAGCCGACTTTGATTAAATTTTTAAATTTTGCAGAGGACTCCAACAACTGGTAGCACCACGAATTACCTTAATTATCACGGAAATTCCCGCCAAAAATTCATACAATTGATTAACTTTTTCAGGTCTTATAGTTCAAAATTTTAATATAATAAAGAAGACTTCCAAAATATTTTTAAGATGGTGAAATTAATCCCAGTGGTCTTGGAGAATAAGTGATCTAGTGCGGTATTCGATACTTGTTATCATAGAAAGAAATTTTTTATTACATTAGAGGATACAAGTTTCGTTAAATACCTAGAAGTTTTAATAACATTACCCTTAAATACAATGAAAAAAAATATTATTTGAAGCTTGTTCTCAATCCATACCTTGATTAAGAAACAAAATGATTCTTCCTTTAATAATAAATATATTACCTTATATTTATTATCGTCTGTATTACAACTTTTTTTTTTTACTATAAATGATTTCAAAAATAATTTTGTTAATCATTTTAACTGAAAATAGCTAAATTTCATTTCAAAAATCATCAGCACATCAATGTTGACACATTAAATGAATGTATATTTCGGATAATTAACTTTCGGGATAATGGTTTTCAGGATTTGAATAGCTCCCGATGATTTAAGCGAGAATTAAAGTTGATAATTTGACCTTTTGTCCGCTTTTTCATCCTATCTGATCGTTACCAATACTTTCAAAGGACAAAAAAAAAAAATGATTATAATAATACCATTTAGGTAAGCATTTCGAAGTTTCCAAATTGAGATTTCTTTTTGAGAAAATTAAATCTAACAAATTTTTTATAATAACGTTACGTAATACAAATCTAATGAATGATTTTAGTCAAGTTTATATGATTAATAACCATTATGAAATGTTTCAGATTGTATATAATGAGTGTTACTATTATTATAATCCTTTCAATGGAATAATTAAATGCGCATGTCAAAGGTAATTTAATTTCAGAACATGTTTCAATTTTTCAGCAAACATCAAGCTCGAACTAAAATTTTATGAAAGCTTTTTCAAAATACGACGAAAAATTAATGATGGCGTAAGTTTTTTAAGAAAAATTGGCTGTATAAAAAAGGATACATTTTACCATACTTAAAAGAACCCATTGTCCTTAATTCATTTAATATGGATTAGTGATTTAATAATTGAAGAATTATTTTGAACCAAATGTAAGATCGATAATCAATAATAATTAATAAAGTTATGAATCAAATCTCGGTGATAAACACAGAAAATTTTATCGACGATATCTATCGGATTTCGTTACAGAGTCATTTTTTCATTGTTGCAAATTTATAATCTTATATGAGTTCTTATGTGTATGTTTAAAATATTATTATTTTATCATGACCAAATTAATTATATAAACCCTCTTCCTTTTTTCACAATAATATTTTTATTCAATTCTTTTTTTTTTAAAAAAAAAAAAATAATAATAAATAAATATATATATGAATAAAATTAACAAAGACAATAAAATTAAAATCCTCGCGATAACAATACGAATAGAGCAAAAACTCAAATATTAACCGGAATAGAATTAATGAAGGGAAACATAACATAATGAATGAGGCTTCCCGACTACAAATTAATGATCAAAATATGATCGAGTCAGCAACGAAAGAAATTTGGGATTGCCATTTATCAAAAGCTGAACGGGATCGATTTATAACTTTAGCAAATAATGCTAAATTTATAAATCAAAATATATCACAATTTAATAACGATGATACACTCGATAGAATCGCAAAAATGAAAGTGCCACAAGTCTCAACTAACGCATTTGAATTTACCCTTTTTAATGGAATTAACTTTTATGATAAATGTAATGTAGAATCGCAGATTTGGGTCTTCCTTAAGAATATTCTAATATTTTATTCTATACGTCAAGTGTAACCTTTCATATATATTTCATATTTTATTATTATTATTATTTTAGCAACTTTTGTGGCATTTTATTGAAGTAATGTCGTTAATCTATTTTAGCTTAGATATTTATTTCCAAATTAAGAAAAGGTTATAAATAAAACAAGAAAGAAGTCATTGTTAAAATGAAATATTAAAGTTCAATGTAAATCTAATTTTAGAAACTGTTACATAAAATTTCGCCATATTATCTAGTATTAAATCGGCGTAACCCGATTTCACTTTTAAATACTACATGATATTCAATACTTCTTTGACCTTTTCGTTTCGTTAAAAATGTCATTCTTAACATCCTTGGGGACGTTAGATTTGGTGGGAATTTTTATATCAATCATTTTAATATACTTGGCACACTTTTATTACAAATATTTTACAAGACCTAATCCACTACCAGGCCCCATCCCTCTTACCTTAGTTGGTGATATAATAAGACTTATTTTATTAGCAAATGGAGATTTAACGGACTGGTTTAAAATATTGAATAAGAAACACGGTGATATTTTTGAATCATATCTTGGAAAAACCCGTCAAATTGTATTTGCTAGAGCCGAATATGTTGAAAAAATGATGGCGGCTTCTACCAAAAGTAATTATATAATTCGATCGGAAGATTTCCCTTCATTTGATGAATTGGGAATAAAAGGGAAAGGAATTTTACTAAATAATCATATTCCTGCTTGGAGGTTCAATAGGAAATTCTTAACTCAGGCTACTATGGCTCCAAGTTTCTCAAAAGAAGTTTTACATTGGACCCCAATTTTGTTTAATGAATTAAGTGGACATTGGAAAGAAATTGGGGAGAAAGCTCCAATCGATTTCGCCTTATGGATTCATAGATTTACCACTGACATTATCTTTCAATTAACTATTGGGCTAAAAGTTAATGCAATGGCAACTTATTTTAACAATGTCGAACCAACAAAGAAAAGACATATCGAACCAAATCCTGTAGTTGAAGGCATTGCAAATTTCGCAGATGACGCTGAGAATGGATTGGATGATATAAAGTTTGCTCTCACTTATCCCGCTTTTATTAGACACACTTTATTGAGAAAAAAGAATCAGGCCATGCTTGATAATAGGCGTAAATATATTGAAATTATGATGAAAATTATTGATCATCGAAGAAACGAAATTGAGGTAACACCAGTTGAGAAAGAATTGAGACATGATATGTTAACTTCTTTGATCACCGCAAATACCGAACGTGATATTAATAACTCCAAATATATGGATGAAGATCATTCTAAACCTTTAGAAAATGACGAAATCAGTCAGATATTATTTGAAGCTATCACTGGCGGAATTGACACAACAGCAAATTTATTATGTTTTATTGTATATTATTTATGCCATTATCCTAATTCTTTAACTAGATTACATGAAGAACTTGATTCAATATTTGGCTTGGATCGTAATCGTTTACCAACAATGGAAGACCTCTCAAAAATGCAATATACGGAAGCTATAATTAAGGAGTGTTCACGACTCGTAAACACAATAAAATCAACTCAACGCATCTCTTCATCATCAGATGTTGTAGCAGGTTATGAATGGCCTACAAACACGACATTTATTGCATATATAGAAGGAATTCATCTTAATCCCGTTCATTGGAAAGATCCTTATGAATTTAATCCTGATAGATTTATAGGAACTGAACCACAAAAGAATACATTTTTGATGTTTGGTGGTGGAGTGCGAATTTGTCCAGGGAGAAAATTAGCTCTTGTGGAAATTAGATGTTTAATCGCTTTAATATATAGAAACTTAGATATTACATTAGTAGATATGAATGCTCCTTTGAAATTAAAGCATACCATCGTAAATACATGTACTGAATTACAGATCAGAGTTAAACAACGATCTAATATTTATTGATTTAATTTTTTTATATATAAAAAAAAAAGCTACGCTAATTTAAAAAATAAATCGGGTATGAATTTTTAACTGATTTAATTAATTATCTTGAATCATCAGAAATATAAAGGCCTCGGTTTTATTCTTATCAAAACTTTTTGAAAAAGTACGCGGAATTTCTTGTGTTACCATTTTTAGGTGATGATGTAATATATTCGTCAACGTTTTGATAACGACATTACACAATTTTCTTAATTCGGAAATGCCGACCTGACCAATTTATATTTAGGCGTAAAATTCTTTTTTTGGATTTTAGTTTCAAATTTTCGACTTATCTTCGTTTAACAATGACATTATTAACTCTTGAAGCGTCAGGTTTTACAAAAATAATTATATCATTTCTTTTAATATACATCGCACAATTTTATTACAAATATTTTACAAGACCAAATCCACTACCAGGCCCCATTCCCTTACCTTTGCTCGGAGACTTGTTAAGAATTATATTACAAGCAAATGGAGATAGAGCTCAATGGCTTAAAATATTGAATAAGAAATATGGTGATGTTTTCGAAACACATCTTGGAAAAACCCGTCAAATTGTATTTGCCAAAGCTGAATATGTCGAAAAATTGATGTCACCTTCTACCAACAGTAATTTTATAATTAAATCAGTTGATTACCCTTCATTTGAAGAATTAGGAATTAAAGGAAAAGGGATTTTATTGAATAATGATATTCGTACTTGGAGATTTAATAGAAAATTCTTAACACAGGCAATTTTGGCTCCAAGCTTTTCGAATGAAGTTTTACATTGGACTCCAATACTTTTTAATGAATTAAATGAATATTGGAAAGAAATCGGAAAGAATACTCCGATCGATTTTGCCGTATGGATTCATAGGTTTACCACAGAAATTATTTTTCAAATGACTGTAGGGTTAAAGGTTAATTCAATGGTCACTTATTTTAATCATGTAGAACCTTCAAAGCGAAAACATATCGAACCAAATCCTGTAGTTGAAGACATTGCAAATTTCGTTGACGATGTTGAGAAAGGATTTGATCATTTAATATTTGCCCTTATGTATCCCGCTTTAATTAGACATACCATCTTGAAAAAAAAGAATCAAGCCATGCTTAGTCATCGACGTAAAATTGTTGAAACTATGGAGAAGGTTATTGATTATCGAAGAAAAGAAATTGAGGCAACCCCGGTTGAAGATAAATTGAGACATGATATGTTAACTTCTTTGATCACCGCAAATACCGAACGTGATATCAATGAATCCAAGTATATGGATGAAGATAATTTTATGCCTTTAAATAATGATGACATACATCAAATTTTACTTGAAGCTATTGCTGGAGGAATTGACACAACTGCAAACTTATTATGTTTTGTCATATACCATTTATGTCATTATCCTGATATTTTGGCTCGTTTGCAAAAGGAACTTGATTCAATATTTGGTTTGGATCAGCGTATGCCTACAATGGAAGATATCTCAAAGATGTATTACACGGAAGCTATATTTAAGGAATGTTCTCGTCTCGTAAATACAGCCAAAGCAACACAACGCGTTTCTTCTTCGTCGGATATAATCTCAGGCTATGAATGGCCCGCCAACACGACTTTTATTGCATATATTGAAGGAATTCATCTTAATCCCGTTCATTGGAAAGATCCTTATGAATTCAATCCTGATAGATTTATAGGAACTGAACCACAAAAGAATACATTTTTGATGTTTGGAGGTGGAGTAAGGTTATGTCCAGGAAGAAAATTAGCTATTGTCGAAATGAAATGTCTAATCGCTTTAATATATAGAAATTTAGATATCACATTAGTAGATATGAATGCTCCTTTGAAATTAAAGCATACTATCGTAAATACGTGTACCGAATTACAGATCAAAGTTAAACAAAGATCCAAATCGTAATTGTAAAAATGTATTTATTAAATTTTTGTTTTTAATATTCGTAAAAAATATTTTAAATGAATAAATAAAATGTAATTTTTTATGACATAATTATGAACCATACGCGGCAATTAATAACAGATTATTACTTTAGTCATGTTCTCAATTATTATTATTTTTTTTTATCTATAAAGTCTTAAAAAAAAAAGAATATAATAAGGTGGGTGGAAGCTTTTTTAAAATATTGAATTTTTTTTATAGGTGATGTTGCGGCTGAGACTATTTTAATTTTTATTAAATTTTTTAAGACGTGATTCGTCAGAGATCGGCACTAATCATGTGATAAACATATAATAAATTTGGGGATAAGAATTATAATAAAATAAAGAGCGCGTTTACATCTCTCACTGTTTCCACCCAACCACTAAAACCAAATGGTTTTTTTATTTTGTTGATGAAAGTTAATGAATAAGTTTAATTTGTGTTGAAAAAATCAAACTATACCTCCTCTTTCTTTTTTTTTCTAATTGATTCAATAAATACCATAATTCACCTTTTAATCTTTATAAAATGGTTAAAAATTCTCATCAATTATCCGTATTTCTTGAAAATACTGGTTTACTTGTACAAGAACTTCATTATGGGCCATATTCTCGCTTTTGGTGGGACTTCTCAAATGAAAATAACATTGCAAATTTTCCAATTCGTTTGGGACAGCAAGTTAAAGTTTCTCTCAATGGACATGACTTCTTCTTGACAGTTAGAAAAGAAACAGGAAGTCTAACTCTTCCAGAATATTATTGTAAAATTGGTCAAATTGAAGTAACTGAAACTAGTCTGACAAAAGCAATTTCAACAGCATATGCAAGTATATTCAAGAATTTTACATGATATTCTAATCATGGAATTATGGGTTGGAATAATGAAAACATTTTAGAAATACTAAAAAATGATGTTGAGTTTTTCCCAGTAATGTGTTTAACTGGAAAATATAAAATTTTTTTATATGCTATTGGTTGTTCTTTAAATGAAAAATGGAGATATGCAGGATCAGATTTTCAATCTTCAATTATTCATACATTTGAAAAAAAACAGGGAATTTTTGTATCACGAATTGAAAACAATAAGTATATTGTGAAAATTTATCAAAATTTTCAATTAAAAAAAAGATTTATTGGCATTAGTCCAGATGATGTTTGGAAAAAAGTAGAACAAATTCAAAAATATAATGGAACTCAGCTTTTTGGTTTGATAATCTGATAATTCAACAGCTAATATAAAAGCATTGGGTTCCTTCCTATTTGTAAACCTGAAGATTGGCAAAATAAATCAATTATGAAATCAGTTTTTGATTATCACCTAAAAAAAAGAACATTGGCAAATGTTAATTAGCATCAATTTTTTATTAACTGGGCTGAATCAAATATTACAATAATTGAATTAGAGTCTAATTTAAAAAAAATATACCCATAAAAATATAATTTTAGTAATCGTGAATTTAGAGCATAAAAAGTTATGTTAAGAGCATCTGGATGCACAAATGTAACTCTATAGTTATGTGATGAATCAGAGGTAATATTTGTATCGTATTCTTTATATTTTATATAATCAATTATTTAATATAAATACAAATATCAGATTGAATTATGGACAAAGTCGCCTAATCCAATTATTAAACAAGAAACATTAGCAAGTTTATTTAAAGCAGGATTACTTACCCCCATTCCAATTCATATACCCAATGCAATTCGTACTTTTTGGTCTTGTTTTAATTGAGCTTTATCAGATAATAAAAAAATGTATGATGGTAAATGTCAAATATTATCTATAATTTCTGAAGATTTCACTTATGATGAATTACAAATCAATTTGGGTGTAAGAATTATTTATTTCGATCCTTATTACACATAACTGCAATACCAACTAATCAATATATTTTGCATATAATTTTAATATTACAGGTTGGAAGACATACAATTTTAAAATCGTATAAGCATGCATGAATTAATGGATATGGTGCTCCAGTATTAGAAAAACCTGTTATTTATCGAAAAAGATTTACTGCAGAAATGTTAAATCAGTTTGAACAATTTTTTTTTAATAAAGAAATTGTGAATATAAATTCATACAAAACAAATACCTCTACTGGATTGCCACTTTTATATTTGCAAGATCACAAAAAGGCATTATGAGAACGATGTTCAAAACAGTATCCTAATGGTATGCGAAGAACTTCTTTTATGACTAAATTAAAAGGTGAACGATTTGTATATCAGGATAATCTTAGTGGATTGTGTTCAACATATAATGATAATGGCTATTTAGTATTTGGTGATATTAATATACTAATTGTAACACATATAACTGATAAATTAGTATGGGTAAGTAAATAAATCAAAAAATTCAATTTTTTAATTTTTTAAAAATTCAAATTTTTCTAATAATAAATTACAATTATAGAAACAATTATTAGGAAAATCACAAGACAAACGGTGTTATATCTGTCATCAATATTACAAATTACTTACTATTACAATAGATGGCATTAGTTTGCATAATAAATGCATTTAGAGATTGTAATCTTGATCATCCCGATACCTGTGATAATTATAAAAGTTTATTTAGTTTTTTGACCAATTAAAAGAACAATTAGGATCAGAATTTAATGATATGCTTGATAATTATTAAATAAAACTTATATCATGGATGGCTCATCATACACGTAAAACTTATCTTAATATTCACGTAAGAACAAATCTTAAAGAACTTGATGCTGAAGGTGCTGTGATAATAGTAGATTATAAAAAATTTTATATTTTTCAGTTAAACACATTACTGGGAAAAACTCAACATTATTTTTAGTTTTTTAAAATGTTTTCATTATTTCAACTTATAATTCTATGATCAGAATATCGTGTAAAATTCTTGAATATACTTGCATATGCTGTTGAAATTGCTTTTGTCAGACTAGTTTCAGTTACTTTAATTTGACCACTTTTACAATAATATTCTAGAAGAGTTAGGCTTCCTGTTCCTTTTCTAACTGTCAAAAAGAAGTTATGTTCATTAAGAGAAACTTTAACTTGCTGTTCCAAATGAATTGAAAAATTTGTGATGTTATTTTTATTTGAGAAGTCTCACCAAAAGCGAGAATATGACCTCATAATAAAGTTCTTGTATAAGTAAACCAGTATTTTCAAGAAATACAAATAATTGACGAGAATTTTTAATCATTTTATAAAGATTAAAAGGTGAATTATAGTATTTATTGAATCAATTAGAAAAAAAAAGAAAGAAGAGGTATAGTTTGATTTTTTCTTTGACTTCAAAATAGAAAAAAATGGAAATTTTATAATACAAATTAACTTATTCATTAACTTTTATTAACAAAATAAAAAAACCATTTGGTTTTAGTGGTTGGATAAAAACAGTGAGAGATGTAAACGCGTTCTTTATTTTATTATAATTCTTATTCCCAAATTTATTATATGTTTATCACATGATTAATACTAATCTCTGACAAATCACGTCTTAAACAAACTTAAAATTTAAAAAATATTATAATAAAAATTTGTTTAGTTTATATAAACAACTTATTTTATAAGTCATTTAAAATTATATAAATACATTATATTATAAATTATATAATTGTAATAGCATTCAAATAATAATATATATCTTTAAAAAAAGTATTAATTTTTTATTAAATAAAAGGAATAACTATCAATTATTATTAAATTTATAATAATTTATAAAAAAAACTTTAGTGTAATTAATTATCTTTAAAAGTTATAATTTATCAAGAAAAATAATTTTATACTTATTTTGGAAGAAGGTATAACTACTCTTAACTCTCTCATTCCGTGGGAAAAAAAAATGGATTCTATCGCTAAAAAGATGCAATTTTAAAGTTTAAATCTTAAAGAATATTCTAACAATATTTAGTATTCAATTAATAATATTATAATTTAATAATTTATATCAAAATTTTACATAATAAAATTTGAGTATAAAAAAATTTTTAAGCAAGTTAGATATCATAAAACTAATATTATATTTTAATTTTTCTTAGTATAGTAATTCAAATAAGTTAAAATTTATTGTAATTAGACTAGTTAATTAGGAATTATTGTATAGTAAAGATTGATAAATCATTATATAAATTTTTTTTAGTTTAATAATACAGTATTACTAAAAACTTTATTAAATTTTTATAATATATAAAAGTAAATCTTAAAATTTATATATAAATCATAACTACCCTTTATAGTTATATTAAAAACCTATTTGAATTGACTTGTCATCATTATTTCTCTTTAATAGATTCACTTTTCAAGTGAAAAATAACTACTATTATCATTAAAAGATTATATAAAAATTAGCTAAACCTATTTTATATAAGTAACTTACTTATCTTTATTATGCAATAATTTTTAATTAACTGATTCAATTTTAATAAAACTTTTTTTATTTTCTTTTCTGACCCTAATTATACTAATAAATAAAATAACAAAAATAAACTTAATTCTTCTTAAACTCTCAATAATAGTTTATTTTAAAAAGTAGATAAAATTGAAATATTTTCAAAGAATATAAATATGAATGATTATCACTTTAATATTATAATAATTTCTACTATTTTTATGTAACTAATAATATAACAGATATAAAAAAATCATTAGTAGCAAAATGCAATTTTATTAACTTATTTTTATACATTTTAATAGATTTCAAAAATCTAACTATCTTTCTAAAAATAAAAATTTATTATCTATTTTATCATTTTAAAAAATTTGATATATACTATTATAAAACTTTAAGAGTTATAATATAATCTGATTTTTTAATTGCTGATTCTACAGCTAAATAATAAAATTAATGTAAAAAGATTTTTTTTTCAAATCTGATATAATCAAAAATTATTTTATTCATATTTTTATAATCATTAAAGATCTTTAATAGATTACTTTTATTATCTATAAAAAATAATAATATAATTTTATAATAATAACTAGTTTATCTTATTTAAAATTTATGTTAAGTGTTAAACTTATTGATTTAGATTCTATATAAATTATCCTTTATTAATAATTTGAACTCAAATTAATTGACCTTTTTCTAATTACTAATCAATGATTTTTATAAGATTTTTGATATATATCAAACAATGTCTTATTTTATTTTACATAATTAATAATATTATTTAAGATCATATATATTTATTAACTTTGCTTCCTTAGAAGACTTTGACAATACAACTATATAATAATAAAAATTTAAGAGAAATATATTATATTAGATAGATCTATTAAAAAAATATTATAAAAAATATGATTTCCTTAACCATAAAATTATTACTTTAAAAGAAGTCTTTTTAATTCTTACAAATCTCTATATAATCAATTTAAATCTGAATAATATAGATTATATTTTGACGTGAACTAATAAATTATTAATTAAATTATATTTAACAGATATAATTATTTTATTAATAATTATAATAAATGTTGAATTGATGTAATTAATTTTGATATCATTAAAATTAATTAATACTATAATTATAAAAAATTATATCATATAATTATAAAAGATAATTTTTTAATAAATTTATTATTATATTTAACTTATAAAATGTATTTGTAAGTAAAAAAAAATGAATATAAAAGATTATTATATAAAATCAACTATATATATAAATGAAAAATCATAATACAAACTTTTTCTTAAATAAACAAAAAGTAAGTTTATATTAAATATAATATTGTAACTAATGCAATTTAATTTTATTAATATTACAATTAGTTGTAATTCTATAATAATTATTTATTATTGATTGTAATTAGTTGTAATATTATTTTTAGTTTACATATTATTTATTAATTCTTAATATTTAAAATATTTTAATATAATATATTGTATATGAATAGCTAATAAATCTATTTTATTTTAATTTTTTTTTTTACAATTATAATATTATTTTTAAGTTAACTGATAATTAACAATAATAATAAATAAATACATTTTATTATTTAACTTAAAGTTTTATTATGTCTAATTGCTTCTAAATTTTTATATAAAATTTCATTAATGTAAAAATAAAGTTAATAAAAGAAATTGTTAAGAATAAAAAAAGCTAAAATAATAAAAATACAGAATTATTAATAAGTTATCTTGAAGAAAATTTTAATAAAATTTGCTAAAATAATTTTAATTCAAATTTATTAAGATATTATATATTAATTAAATATAAACTTTTTATATAGAAAATTTAAAAATATTTAATTAAAAAACTACTTTTTTTTTTATAAATTTATTTAAAACTTTTATAATTAATAAATATAGTATATTATTTACTAATGTTGATTTAATAATTTTTATTGATTTTCTTGGTTAAATAGATGATATATTAGAATTCTATTAGATTTGTATAATAAGTTAACTATTATTTATAAGGATTCACTATTTTTTCAAAAATTTCTTTATGCATTATAATTTGCTAAAAAAGGTTAGGTAATGAGAGCCATAATAAAGAAAAATTTTTATTAAAAATTTTTTTTAAAATAATAAATAATGCCTAATTTGGAAACAAAGAAAGATTCCAAATTTGGAAAATGAGCTTGTAACATTTAAAATAAGTGACATTTCACCGCCATTAATTATCGTCGGGGGTTGATTGTATTTAGGTTAAAACTCTATTATAAAAAAAAAAGCTGTACCGAACTTTATTAATTGAATTTTACAATGATAATCTAATTAATATCATAATCTCATTGCTTGATAATCAAACCTTATTTATTTCTTTTCACAACATTTTGATTTATCACCACAAATATTGATGTTCAAATATTCCAAACATACATTAATTTTACGATTAATTAAAACTTCTTTAAATTCGTATGAATTACGGGAAATCAATTTTTAAATACCATACCGATAAATGAACTATGTCTTTTAGAAGGAACGCATACATATCTTCAATTTCACAATGTTCATCATATAGATTAATGCAGTTTTTCAAAGGTTTATTTTTTCCGTTATATTATATATTAGAGTGATTATTTAGAATTTTATGAAATATATAAACAAATATTGCTTTTGGTAATTAGAACTTTACGATTTAAATGGTTTAAGAGGTTTGAAAGGAAAAAAACCTTTAAGGTAGCCTTCGTATCCGATTTCATTTGATTCAATACTCAATTCTTTTATGTTCTTACATGACGATAGTATTTTAATTGAAGAGTCTTCTTAAATGAACAAAAAAATATTCGTAAATTTGATCTTTAATGATTATAAATTTCCTTCAAGTAATTTGAGTAATATTTTTAGAATGTTTCATTAATTCTTTAGATAAGGGAAGTTATATTTCCCATTACATTAGGTGAGGCGAAAAAATACTTGGAAAATACGGAGTAAGAACATATGAAATAATTTATAGGAATATAATCGTAGAGGCAACTTTCCTTGATTGAAATTGGAAAATTCAAATATTTAATTTTTGCGTCATATTTTAAAATGATGAGATATAGAGGTCGTTCAAAATTGGTAAAAGATAAAAGGAAGATATATATATTTGTAATATTCCAAAGAAGAAATTCGGCTAAAATAATTTCCCGACGTGATATAATTCATAATTGATAATCTTTTCCATCTATAAATTCTTTATCAATAATATCTTGATAATTTGTTTTAATTACCGAACCCAAAAAATTATGCTTTGGTGCTTTAGAATACCATAGAAATTCTTTAGAATGGACCTAATGTAATTTATTCTACATACTATTAAAGTCTAAATCATGAACTTTTTTTATTTAATTTTGTGGCAATTGCATTGTAGTCGATTGTCATATGCTTTATTTTAAAATACATAAACTGATAATGAAAGTTTCTGTTCTAAACTAGGTCTTTGTGAAACCTGCATGTCAAAGGCACGCGGAAGTAGAAATAAAAAGAGATACGGAACAATGAAAGTAACTAAATATGATTTATCGATCCGAACACAGATTATGCCGAATTCAAAACGTCAAAATCTTTTAATTTATACAAATCAAGTAAATTTGACCGCTTCTTTTTAAAGAACAAAAAAAATTTATAAAATGTACGTTTTTTAATAAAATTTTCTTTTTCCTTTTTTTTTTTTTTTTTTTATTTTATTTATTTTAATTTCAATTTTTTTTTTTTTTTTTATTTTTTTTTTTAAAAAAAAAAATAATTCTTTGTAAAATCAAAAATATGTCAATTCAATCATTACCGCAAGAATGCGTTTCCCATATTTTTGAAATTTTACATGATGAAAAGGATGATAAAAGTCTTTTTTCTTGCTTACAAGTAAATAGAGATTGGTGTATAGGCGTTGTACCTATATTATATAGAAAACCATTCGCTAAGGAGCAACGTGAAAGAAGTAAAAGTCGTCGATCCAAACTTATCTCAACGTACCTTTCCTGTTTGACTGAGGTAGAAAAGGATTGTTTTATGAAGATTAACGAAATTCGTGTATGTTTAAATACCAAACCATTATTTGATTATCCGGTATACCTGGAAGAATTTTGTAATGAATATTTGGGGGAAAAAATAAGTAATTGGATTATGCTCATGATAAAAAATATTTCTTTAATGGAACAACAACAACTTCTTCAAATGATTTCAAGCAAATTATATCCTTTATTAATAAGCAAGAGTAAAAACCTTACCTATTTAAAGATCGTTAGCGTTAATTCCGACATTCCAAACATTTACACATTCCTTGCCTATCCTGGGTTAGAGAATATCTCAAGGTTTGATTTCACATCTAACGAAAGTGAATTATCAAATATTACGAGATTAGTGAAAGAGCTTCCTTCCAGATGTAAAAATATTCGTACGGTCAATTTTAATTATAAGTTAACCACAAATGAAGATGGTGAAATCGCGATGGCCAAAGCACTCTGTAAACTGATTGAAACCCAAAGCAACCTTAATAGATTGTACTTAAAATTCAAAGGGAAGGCTATAAATCATATTATGATCGCGTTAAAATCAAAATCCCACAGTTTGACGTACCTGTATCTCAAGAAATTAAGATTAAATAATGACACAATCCATCCAATAACGAGCTGTGAGTCGTTAGAAGTGCTTGGATTTGAATCATGTTTCAACACGTCACGAGAAGGTTGTAAATATTTTGCGGATGATGCAAAGTTTCGCCTCAAAAAATTGTATTTGGTGGGAAATAAGATCTCAGAGTTCAAATGTTTAATAATACAAGCGGCCGGTCAATCCTTACAAAGTTTGATTATTGATGAAATCGATTCCGACTTAATCGCGGCAATACTTTGTTACTGTTCAAATGTCGATGAATTATTATTAATGGCATCAGAATACAAAAATATCGATCTTTATAATCTTTTAATGAAATTAAGATATTTGAGAAAATTAACCCTATGGTCCACGAACGAGTATATTATGCAATCTTTAGGAAGTTCTTTACCAGGTTCATTAAAACATCTTGGATTCATTAATTCAAACTGCACGTCTCATACTTTTGATCGTTTCTTAAACGAGTGTAATGTTCAAATAGAATCTTTGGAGTTATTCAATTTTGTACATTTTACGCCTATAAGTGAATATGTTAAGGGTCATTATAATCATTTAAGAGTAATTTATTTTGGCAATAGTTCTGATATGATCAAAGAAGAGCTTTCTGAGATTGATAAAATCAAAGAATTTGTTAAAGTAAAATTTATGGGTAAAGATTACAAATGGATTCCAGATAAATTCATTTGATTTTCTCTATTCTAAAATAGTTTTCTTTTATACCATATGAACAATATGAATAAGCATGTATGATATGAATAAGTATAAATAAGTATTAATGAATAAGTTTGAATAAGTATAAATAAGTAAATAAATATGAATAAATTTTAAAAAATATTTCATTTTGTAATGTTATTTTATTTTATTTTGTAATTCTGACAACTTTAATCTGGTCAAAACTTCAGATAATTTCAGCATAGTTAATTCTAGTTAAAATGATCAATTATTTATACTAATTTAGTCTTGCATGAATTTTTTAATAAGTTAAAATTTGATATAATATTTAAATAAAATAAAGGATTAAAATCTTTTAAAAAATGTGACACTGATATCACTAATATATAAGTTAAGAGTATCGTGGTATCAATTTTCTTTTTTCTTTTAAAATAAAATTCGCATTATTTCACTATCACATAAATTTTAATACTCAATCGCCGATTAAAAATATGCTTTCCAAAGGAATAAGATCAGCGCGTGTTATCTTTCATTTTGTTATATATTAAATAAAGATCCACATCCTCATTTTAAAATTATTAATTTATTAATAAAAATTCGGTTTGGACATTCCAGATTCGGTAAGATCATTTATTAAGGAAGGTGATTTCGGCGACCATCCAGATTACAGTTATTCTTTTTTTCCTGCATATCTCATTGATTTCATTATCTTAACTTTTTTTTTTTTATTCATTAAAACAACAGGTGATAAAATTATTATGAAAACCGAGAGAATCTTCGAAAATTCTTTATTATTAATAGCTTTTGTGAGTGAATTTTATGAAAATTATTATTATTATTATTATTATGACAGTATTATATAAATACAATTTTCGTTCATTATATGTTACAATTTTAATCTTAGATGATTCCTTATAATATAATTTTTTTATTTTAATTTTTGCCCAATAATTTACCATATCACTTAAATTTTTTTTGTTTTTCGTTTTTTTTTTTTAATTATCAAATGCATTATTGTCAATCGTTTGTTCAAAGAATTGCGGAAAATCATTAACGTTTATCATTAAAGCGTTTAAATTATAATCTTCCAATCCAAAGATTGGGGAAGAAGACGATGCGAAAAAACTATTCGATTCATTATTTAATTCGTTTGTGTTTGTGTTTGTGTTTGCGTTTGTCGAACTGATCGGTAAGGACGAAGACGATAAAGGCGAAGGTGGATAGGACAAAGAATTCGAAACTGGGGAAGAATTTTCCGATGAAAACGTCGATAGACTATCTATGTAAGGATACACTGCCGTATCATTTTTTTCAAGTTGTGAAGGGGTTAAGTATAGTACATTTTCGTTGTATGTCGTGAAAATTGAATTATTCTCCATTAGCATAAAATCATTCATGTCGTATTCGTAATGAGATTGCGACCAGATATGGGAAGGATATGGTTGATAAACTAGGGTAGGTCGCATGATGGTTGTAACGTCGTCGTTGATTTCCGGTAGAGGAGACATGGTGCCGTCGACGATGTCAGGTAAAGCGGTTATCGAATTATCATGTGAAACTGGTTTAGAAGGTAGAGCAACATTCTTTGAAATCCTCTTCTTTCTATCAGAGTTTTTTCCCGAATTATTTATGGTATTTGACATTTCTATTGAACGTACTTTTAAATATTGTCTTTCGGTTTCACGCGCTAACTTTCGATACTCTGATTTAACCTGAGACGGTTCTTGGTTCCAAGATCTTGATGCTAGAGTCGATAGATTTGTCATCTTAATCTTGTAATTGTTTGCCTTGAGTTCTTTAACCAATGCGGCTCGATAAATAAAAAACTCATTTGGCATTTTTGGGTTCTTTGACTTGCGTTTTAATAGGTTCTCCACCAAATATTCGGTGTCGATGGACGGAGGGAAAGGTGGTCGTTTGATGGAAAATGAATTTAAGTCGTCCATGGTGTTTGGTTGACTAGGATTACATTTTACATTTGTCAATTCATTCTCTTGAATTGAGTTAATTTCACAAGTTTGAAAGCTCAATAGGGTGTCCATTGTTCAAACAATTTTTATTTAACGGAATTTTTGATTATAATTATTAAATAATAATTAACAGACATCAAACTCAAACAAGATCTTTTATTTACGAAATCAAATAAAACATAAAAAAAAAAAAAAAAAAAAATTAGAATGCTTGATTTATTATTATTTCAATTTTTTTTGAAAAAATTTTTTCTCGAAAAGAGGATCGAAAACGCCGTCTTTTATGTCAAATATAAAATCCGAATTTATATGTGGTATTACTTTGCTATATATAAATTATATGGTATGGTTAAAATAATCTAAATAATCTGTGACGGATTATGAACCGGAAATAGTAAAATGGGCCGAAATTCCGATGATGCCATTTCCTTATTGACCGCAGGAATGCTGCGGCTAATAATAATCCATGAGAACTCGAGATTTTCGTAATACAATCCCTATTGTTCAAATTTATAAAAAAGTTTGAAAGTTTGGAAGTTTTCAAGAGATTGATTTTTTATGCAAAGACTTTTCTCTGTCATTGCTATTTTTGATGAAAAAAGAAAATCTCATTCCTCTCGGAATCATTCCTTGGCACCACCTTCTTCTTGTCGTAATGGTTACCCTAACAGGGATTCTTATTGTCATATGTTTATGCTTTCAAAAGGACCTTTCCCTCCGTACATGGAAGATCTTTTTTTTAACCATCATTCTTAGCATTTCTGTGAGGATGGTGGTAGTCATAATGATTAAATTTCAAGAACCCATAACGGGCAAATAAGTCGAATTTCGTTTGCTGCGGAATCTGCGTACACAAACCTAAATTTCAAAAAAAAAGGGACTTGTTTGATTGTTTGTTCGATAGGTTTGAACCAAAAAGGAAATTGCAATCTTTCAAAAAAGTAACGGATGAGGGATCATGCAAAAAGTTCCTGTCATTCATGTGAATCTTCAAAAAAGTTCGATTTTTTCCGTTTAAACACTTTGACATTTTAACAATGTGTACGGAATTGGTAATTCTCCACATTCACATTACGTGAACAATGCGCCTTTAATTCCCATTAATGTTTATTGTTTGTTTATGAACCTTGCTAATCTATGTCTGTCATATTTTGTGTGCGATAACTCATCTTTGGTAAGTGAGTTTGAAAGCTTGCGTTAAGCAAAAAAAAAAAATTATTTTGAATTGATTACGAAGCTTTTACCGCTTGTTAACCTTTTACACCAATAGAATCGCTAACTTTCTTTTTCCAAAGATATGAAGAATTCAGGTGAGAAGAATGATAACAATTCTTTCTTTACGGATTTGTGCCCCATCACTTAGTTTCCGATATTTATAAAGTATACATACCAATTTAGTATTGTAATATACCGATTGGGGTCAGCCTTACATATAAACCCTAATTATATGAATGAATTAATTGATTTGATGGGGTTTTCGATCGAGATTTCAAAGAAAAAAAAAAAAAAAACTCGCTTGAATCCAAGATCTTCGTTTGGAAAACGTTAGATTTCAAATATGGAAATCCGTAAGGAATATCGAGATTTGCATGAGTACATCATGATCGACTATAAGGACTTCCATAGAAAATGTTAAAGTCGGAGTTATCGGAATTATTCTTACCGCGGGGGTTTTTTTTTACAGTAATCGGATTTATAATTCCATTCTCTTGATACCTTAAAACAATGTTTATAATGACATGACTTTTTTTTTTTTTATATTATATAATACAAAAAAAAAACACGTGTTCAAATTTACATGATTGTCGATTTTTAAATGGTTCTCTCTTTTTTTTTTTTTCTAAATCTTACAAGGAATTTTCTTTATAATTCAAGTACCTTTTGTTATTAATCAGCTACCGCCAACCATTAATGCAATTCCAAGAAAAAAAATCGTAAAGCAGAAAAATTGGCTACATCGTACCGTAAGCCTTGTAATCCCCAAAGGGAAAGTTGCAAAGGCTTTCCAAGAATGTCATGCAACTAATCATAGATTCCGGGATAGAGAATCTGATTTGTATTTGAATAGAAATGAATGTTTTATTAATGGATGCTTAAACGTCCCATAATTTTTTTTTTTCATCGGCGCAAGAAATATGGTATCAGAACACAAAAAAAATTATATGGACAGATCATATTTAAAAAACTGACAGGACTAAAAACTGGAGAACTCATGATCCAGAAGTCAGATTATCCATATAATTTAGAACCCGGAATAGATCATTTCTTAATACATAAGAACACAATAGACAAAGAAATGTATCAGATCTCAAAAATAATTGCCATCAATGAAGGATGGGAAAAGTTAGAAAAATTTAAAGATCGATTGATTACATACATATTCAATCTAGGACTTATTGACACGAAACTACATTACAGAACTCTTATTTCCCCAGAACACAGAAGATCCACAAATTATCCTCATTTCCATCTATTCATAAAGAAAAGAACTCAAATAATCATATTAGAAGGAAATATCGCATGCACTAAAAGTACTCAAGGAACCATTTTAAAAAATTATATTGAACAATTAGGACACACAGTAGAGTTTCTTGATGAACAAGTAGAAGAATGGGAACCACTCTTAAACAAATTTTATAGATCTCAAAAAGAGTACCGGTTCGCCCTACAATTAATGATCACAAAAGATAGATTGTCACAATATAAAGAAGCGCAAAAGAAATATCCAAACTATGTTATTATGGCAAGATCACATGTTTCAGGACAAATATTTTGGGAATTACAGAAACCGGAACTCATAGAACACCCAGGATCGTTTATTAAAGGGACTCATGATCCAGAAGAATTTCGAAGTATGAAAAACAATCAGGAAAATATTATGAAGAAACTAAAATTCTTGAACACTCATGGTACAAAGAATTTGAATATAAACCACAGGTTATTTACCTAAAACCAGAACTCAAGAATTTTTGAAAATAAACAGGATACTGTTACGATATTCAACAAGGTGGCATGTGGGAATTGTTTGTTCCTTGCAAATATTCCATCATAAGACAATTCGTGTTGAGTTTATGGATGGATTCTTGATTAGCACTCTTCATTACTTATCTCGATGAAAAGAAGAGGTCAACATTTTTTTTTTTTGCGTAAGTATAAGTATTTCATATTGGTATAATTATTTTATCGTACACCGCAAATTATTAACTTTTTTTTATCTTCTTCTAATGAAAACTTGGTAGTTGTTAATCGTATAGCATCATTCGTACGATTGATAAAGTTATTAAAATTAGAAATCCATGGGTAAAACCGAATGGAGTGAAACTTTAGGTCATAAATTTGGAATTGATCTTTTTTTTTTTGGGAAACAATGAATTATTGTTGATAATATTAGATTCGTCATCGAGTTTATTCGTTATAACGTCGTACCAAGATCGAATGGAAAGTTCATTTTAATAGTTCCAAAAGACATTATCATCAAACCGATACTGTAATGGCTCCACGTAGGGTTAATCTTGAATTATCCGCTGGAACTTATGAAATAGTATCTAGTATTGATCGTAATGTGAGAAAGAACCTTTAATTAAAAAGAATATAAAGAGAATTTTAGTGATGATGCAAATATTGATTCGGATGATGAGGAAGAAAAGTAAGAAAAGAGATGATAGTTATTATCACTTGATTTTTGAGTTATTCACAAGACTATATTATTGATAAAAAAATAAAAAAAAAAAAGAGGAAGAAACTAGATTTCATTGACTAATATATCTAATGTAATCCTTTAAAACGGCAAAAGAATAAAGAATAATTTATGATACTATCGAATCACGAGACAGAAATAATATGATCCCGTTATATCTAAATAAATTAATCTTTGTGAAATATTAATCTGACTTAATAACTTGTCCATCATATAACTTTCTTCTGATTATACTTCGTTAAGAAAATTTGGTGTATGTTAAATGGGACAAGCTGATTGTAAAGTTTTGGTGTCACCTGAAGAATTTATGAACAGTGTGAATGGGAGCATACATGTGATTCGCTCTTTAAAATTCTCGCAAGGGATTTTTCCAAATTTGACAACATATTATCAAAAAAAAAAGTGTCACACTTTACCTCTTCGAATAGTTAGCTATTGTCGCAAGTTAGAATTACATAGTCACGAAACAAAAAGGCTTGACAGGATGATAATACATAAATATCTGGTTGGTATCTTTTCGTAATAGGAGTAGCTCATTTTTCTTAATTGCATCTGATAAACATACAAATATAAATAAAAATTGGTATAATAGAGTAAAATAGCATACATTTATTATTTTATATTTTTCAAATAATTATTGTGCATAAAGAATTCAATATGAATTTAATTATAAAATAAATGGTAAAATAAAGCAAATAAGCAGGAATTACTGTATCTCACATAATGTTCTTTTCTTTTCAATTCTTTATTTAATGGCTTTAGTGATTCATAATACTGTAAATTTTGAAAAATTCATTCATAAAAAACATTATTATTGTTTGTCTAAAGAATTACTCTTCAATAGGTTAAGAAGTAATAATCTTATTTGCTATCAATATTGAATTGCTATTAATTACATTTTAGTATTATATATCTATGTAATATATTTTTATTTTAAAATAAATTTTTATTCTGATATAATATGTAAATTCTTTACTAAAACCTTTATTTATAACCTTTGTTTTATATTAAAATTCTATTATGAAATAAGAATCTCCTTTTTTTATGTAAACTTTTTTATATCTTCAATCATTTAAAGTAGAAAGGTTGTTTTTTTTATTATATCTAAGACTAATTTTATCATTAACATTTTATACTTTTCTTTTAAAAATTTAATAAGTATATATTTTTACATTTTATTTTTTTTTATATATCTAAATTAAAATTATAATATTTTATTTATAAAATTCTATTTTATATAAAAATAGTATGTAATTTAAATTAGAAAATAAAGTTTAAAATTTATAATGATATATATATTTTATTTATATAATATACTTATTCAATTATTATATAAATTTATTTATATAATAAGTAATAATTATAATATATATCATATCTTTATAAATATTATTATAAAAAAAAATTATTATTTTTTATAAATTATTAATCATATAGCTCTTGCAATCACTTTATACTTTATGCACTTTATGTTTGAACTAATGCAAAAAATGTGAACTGATCATTGTATTATCCAGTTTAATAAAGAGAAAGCTTAATATTATGCTTAGCCAAAAAATAGAGTCAACATCTTCCACTGAATATATTTTTTCTTCACGTAATATTACCTATTATTCATAATTTAATCCTTTAGCTACGATAGTTTAGGGAGTCACAGATATTACGTAATATCATATAGGTAGGGGAGGATCAATGATGTCTTATGTAATACAAAATTCCAAAAATAAAAATACATAATATATTAAATAAACTTATTTTTTATTGGATAATAAATAAAAAAATGATGAAAAAATAAAAGATAAGCTTTTTATTTCATTTAATTCTACATTCATTTTATATAGAACTAATGTATATTACTATATACTAATCTAAAATGAATTATTGTTTCTTAGAGTGAGCAAAACGCCTATGATTTGTAAGAAAAACACGAGTAGGAAAGTATTTTTTACATATATTGCATTCAAGCCACGCATACTATTCAGCACTAACTGAAGGATAATATTCATTATATTTCATTGATTTTGTTGAATCTAGATATTGTGCAGTATGTATTGGATTCAAAAAATGATTATCTTTGCCTTGAATTACTGGTGGAAGAAAACCATTTGTTTGTTCAAAAAAAGTAGCAACTTCAGGAGCTCATTTTTGTGAACAGCATTCCAGATTTACACATTTTCGTATATTTAAGGAATACTTGCACATTTGTGTATAGTTTTTGATCTAAGCCCATAGAATCAGTTCAGTAATTCTATTATTACCATCATCGATTTCTGTATTTGTCTCAAAAGTTACATCTGATAAAAGAGTTAGTTTCTCGTCAATGTATTCAGAATAGACAGGTTTTCCAAAAATCTTATCACGTTATCAAATATTACATAAAGCTTCATCAGCATACTGAAAATTTCATAGTCCAAGTTCTTTATCAACAACTTTTCCTTGAGAATCAAGATGCTTACCAAATTTATCAATAGGAAAAGAAATTCCTGCTAGTTTCTTAGATAAGGATGCTATAGCTCTTTCAACAGAATTGAATGCAGATTGACCTGAAGCATGAGTACGTATAGTCAGGTAGTCGAGATCTAGTTTTTTAAATAGGCGGCAATATTGATGTATATTTTTAAAATATCGAGGGTTTTCATCTGGTCCTCCATCTACTAGTATTACCTAAATCAGTTTAATTATATCGTTAATTTTGAAAATATCTTTATATTCTCTCATTGATGCAAGATTAATTAAATCTTGCATATGTATCAAAGAATTTGTTCTAATATGCCACTGAGATCGTACATAAATTGCAAGCTACTCTACTCTCATCGTGTTATTTGAATCAGCCAGATTGATCATTAAATAAACGCTTGGAATTAGCTTTTAAGATGCACCAATTGGAAAATCATGATCTTCTACTTCCACAGGTTCAGCAATTGATTGTATGGTTTAAAATGTACGTCCTACAGCAGGTATACCAATATTAACCTTCGCTTTATTATCCTGAGATATCATAACTGTTAGATTAGAAAATGTGCTTGCAAATGATTTTGATGCCTTTACTGAGGTTAAACAATAATGTGAATCAATGTGTTCTTTCTTTTCACTTTGTGAAACATTAGCTATTCCAACCATTGCAGGGTGGTGATGGGCTTTTGCTGCAATAGAATTTCTATTATTTGGTAATATGTAATTGCGAAATGTACTTGTTGATAAGTATTCATTATAATTATTTTCTAATTTCTCTTGTAAATGTGTTACTGATCTAACTTTAATTATTTTTTTTTTCTTTTAGTATCGGCCGCACTGAATTTAATTGAATTATGTATATGTTCAAGAAGATCAGAATATTCAAAAAGTACTGGAGGACAGCCAGCATGATTGTATATAACTGCTTCATTCTCTTCTTTTAAATGTGTTGCTTTTTTTAATCTAGACTTTTGCTGATAATCTACATTTCGTTTAAGTTTTTTTAAACTGTTTTTTTTTCTTCAAGATCATTTTTTAAACTTTTGATACACATATAAAGATCTTTACGAAGTTAAATATCATTAGCGGAACTATAAAAAGAGGTAAATTCTACTAATTTTTTTTCGGCTTCCTTTATTTGATCAAAAATTTTTTTTGGGAAGGGGCATTTGCATGAGGTAATTCATCTGGTTGTTGAGGTGGTAATTGAATTGTTGTATTTGTTGTATTTACTATATCTACATGTGAATTATTGACTGTTTGTACTGAATATTATGTATGTAAAACAGGAAACCCTTGTATAAGAACTGGTGTATTAAAAAAATCTTTGATTATTTCTTCAATATTTTGTATTTTTTTCATTCACTATTTGCTTCATGAAATAGGCTTTCACGATTGTAATTAGGGTTTTTAATCAGAACTATTTGTCTATACATGAAAGCGTTATAGAAATGTTGATAAGTAGAATTTGATTCTTTGTAATAAAGTTTTTAATGAATTTCGGAGTTGAAAGATAACTTTGCATTTTGAAGATATATGAAATAAATGTGAAAATTAAAATATACGCGTGAAAATTGAAAACTAGAAAAATTAAGGGGTTGCGATTACTTTTTATAATACTGTAAAATTATGATATGATTAAATAATACAATGGTGATTTAAATCTATCGCCAAATAATAATACTAAAAATATATGTATAAAAATCCATCTTGTGCTAAAGTCATATATTGCCACCACAAACCAGACTTTTGTTCCTTATTTATGTGAACGGATAACTTCATGTTTCACTTGTAGAATAATAAAAGTTGACATTGTAAAGAGATGATAGATGATTGATATTTTTGACGGATTTTAAGTTCTAATTTTTTTTTTTTGATTTTATTTAATAATAATGTCTTATGCGAGTAGGTAGGTTTAGGTTTTTTGAATCCAATCGATGACTACAGTCTCACTACACCTAACATAAGCACTATTGCTTAAGTCTTCTTCTAATAAGTGTAAAAAAACGATTTCATATCATATAGGAAGAGTTATTTTTTGAAATATAAAATTCAATGACATCATAAGCCCCCTTAAAAATATTTCACTATTCTATAAAAGTACTAAGTCAGTTGATTCAATGATTCAAATTGAAGTCGTGTATCATTTCTGCTTTAGAAAAAAATATATAAAGTTAGGGTTCAGATCACCTAAATACATATGTTGCAGCTGAATTAATATATATTTTATATCTTTATTTTGATTAGTTAAAATTAGATATCTTACATAGGGGGAAGGGGAGATCCATCTCTAATAAAATTATATTACGTAATATCTGTGACTCCCCTTACCTTAAATCCCATTAGTCAAATTTTTGGTACTATAGTGACCAAGCCTTCTTTAGTTTCTTTTTTCTTTTTCTAAAAAGTGATAGACTTAATTTAGATTAGGTTTTGATTTCAGAGGAGTGCAGGGTCAGTTTTTATAGATTAGTCTTAGATTAGTTTATATAAGATTTTCATGATTTCTTTGAATATATATTTTATTTTTAGATAGAATTCTTATATTTCAATAAAGATTTTGCACTTTAAAAAAAAAATATATATAAATTGTTAATCATAAAAATTTTATAATTTAATTAAATAACTAAAAAAAATAAATATTAAATATTTATTTATTGTAATAAAGACTATTTTTATTTCTAATAACTTTTCTATTTTATTAAATAAATTAAAGATTAAAACTAATTTGATATAATTTAATTTAATTAAATTTAAACTAATTATAATATAAAATTGGATTTATTTTTTCAGATTTGAAAACTGAATTTAATTAATTGATTAATTACGAAAATTTAAATTTAATGAAACTGAAAATTTAGCAATTAAATATAATCTATTATTTTATTATTATTTTAATCAGAATTATAATATTAGCTTTTTATTACTTAGCAAATTGATATTACATCTTTAAAGTGATAGGATCTAAACAAAAATAATTTTTATATTTTATTTTAACTTTAGAAATTAGTGTTTCTAGTTCAATTAGCAATAATTAAGCTCTTATTATAGATTATATTATAATAGCTATAAGTTTCACAGGTAAAAAGCTGTCCAACTGGCATGATTGCCAGTTAGAATATATTAGTTAATCCAAACCATTAGTATGTAAAAATAAGGAGCAACTGGCATTTATTGCAAATCAAGTGACAATCAGAATTACCAATTAATATTATATAAACAAAACACCTTCAATCAGCAACTATGCAGTTGGGATTTATTAGTAAACCCAATCATTAATATATAAAAATTAAGAATAATAAGTATTTAATTTAATTTTATATTAATTAGAATTAATTTAATTTAAATTTAAGGTCAACCGGAATTTTCTAATTATTATTATTATTTTCTGATTAGTATTAATTACTAATATTGTTTCCTTATTGAAGTTTACTTTATAGTCATCTATACATTTCATAACTGAATAGAAATTATCTTAAAATTTTAAATTACCAAACAAAAATTATTAAAAAATTTATTAGATAATTTATTATTATAAATAAAAATGTCTCACAATTGGGATAATAGTTATATATTTAACTAGTCTTCTTTCACTAATTTTAAAACTGCTAGGTATAAAATGGTCTAATATATTATGGATTGGTATAATACAGTCTCTGCTAATATCATAAAATTTTTCTGACCAAATTTCTATATTGCAGCTTTTAATATCATTGCAGATTTAGCAGTATGATTTTGCTAGAATCAGTAAGAATTATCTTAAATAAGCCAACTGATAAATTTGCTTTCTATCTAGTAGTTTAACTTCATGTTCAAAAAATATTGAACCTGGCTGAGAAATATTTTGATAGAATTATCATCTTGCATAAATTTGACAAGTATGAACGAATTTCTTAGATATCTTAGTGAATTTACTGTTCTGAAGATTTTAGCTCAAATCCTAATACATCTGAACATATTAACTTGAGGTAAGATGATAACATCATGATCAGGGTGTATTTGATTCATTAAACTCATTATAGATATAAATTTTAAATCATAAACCACATTATAATAGTCTACCAAGATCTTATATATACTATCTGATTAACTGATATTCATTTTTTTAGGAGATAACATTTCTTCAGGAAAAATTCAGTATTGGTAATTATATCTTTAATTTTAAGAAGATAAATCTGCCTAAATCAGCTGAATTTAGCAAACTCATAATTATCATATACAGCTAAGCTTTCCACAATTAGCTGTAACTGTATTAACTTTAAAACTTCAATAAGCATTACATTATCTGAATTAGATAATAAAAGGTCATCAAGTTTCTAATGCTATATGATTCTTTATAAGAGTTCAGATTTAATTTGACATTGACTATTAGAAAAAGAACCTAAAGAAATAATCAAGAATTCTCTGTAATTAAAGTATAAATAAAATTTAATATTTAACAATCAATATATAACTTACCCAAAACACCATTTATCCTTTTGAATGAATAATACTAATAAGAATATAATAGACTGTAATCTTTGCAACATTCAACAATGTGAAGGAACAAATGAATGTTTAGAGTAATTACTTCTAGACTATAATGTTCTTCAATTAGCATAGCAACTCAAAATAATTGAGTTTACACTTCTTTTAATACATTATTATCAATAATGCATGAAATTAGCAAGTAACAAGCTCTTATAAAATTTGCTAAAATTTTATAATTGGAAATATCTAAAAGATCTTATATTAATCACATAAATTAACATAAACGACTTTTACTGATCAGTAATATAACTAGAAAAACCTCTTCAATTGCTATTTTATATAAAATTCAGTCTATATCAGGTGATACTTTGATACTTTTTGCTTGTTTTTTTATTAATTCAAGATTAGATTTAGTGATTTTATTACAATCAATCCATAATCTCTTTATTATCCAATAAGAAATTCTAAGAAATAAGCAGTGCATTAGGTTTATCACTAAATATTTAATTGGATTATAATAAAACAATTGAAGTAATTCAGACCAGTAAACATGGATTCTTTTAACATAGTTCTTTCAATCTTTATTTGTTCATTAATATTTCCAAATTATAGCATTTCTTCAATATTTTGTAATATCTTTTATTATAAACCATTCGTTCATATCTTTAAATCCCCTAAAATTAAACCTATAACCTTCTTTATTATTTACTTTCTTGTAGCACCTATGATACTCAACTAATGCTAATATGTGATTACATAAATTTTTTTGCAGCTAGAATGTTATTGCTGCAACAAATTACAGCTATTCTAAAATTTTTTTACTATCAGAATGGTTATAAGTGGATGGTAAATAAACTTCATTTTAAAATTCTAACAATTTGTCAACTATTGAAGCAAAATAATGGTTTATTCTATGCAATTTAACTTCATTTAGACCTGGTAGAAATTTAAGAGTCAGCATATTCTCCTTTTTAAATCTAATTTCATGTGGTAGATTACATAAGACTTTGTAAATTATATCACAGCTATATGCAGATTATTCAAAAGGCTGGAACTAGTTAATATTTATCATAAGCCTAAGATGCGAATCTGCAAATTCAGATTTAAAAAATAAGCTACCTTTCAAATTGTCTGATAATAGGAAAATTTTTCATATTTTACCATTATTAATATCAGACATATTGTTTTTAATATCACAGTTGATCTATTTGTATAAAAGATCTTTAAAGCTAGGCCTCTGATACATCATAACTATTTAAGTTTTCAGATATAGTAACAGGTATACCATTTTTAAATGTCATATATATACATTGTTTACTAGAACCTTGTTAAGCAGCTTCGACTTACATCTTTTATGATAGTTTTATATTAGATAACAGAAAAATTTAATGTTATCAACAGAGCAATTGACCAGTTATAATGAAATTACGTGAATGACGCAGTATAACGATCTCTTAATCCAGAATTCTGAAAATACTGAAAATTCTACAAATTCTAAAAATACGGAAGATCTACGTAATTCTGAAAATCTTCTAAATACTGATAATAATCCTAATTTTACGAATTAAATGGAGTCTAAGAATATTTAGTGTTATATTTATTATTAATATTCTAAATTCTATTGTTATTTTTATTATATTTTATATTTTTATTATTTTCAATATATTTATTTTACTTGTATTTTATCTTACTATATTAGTCAATTTATAGCATAGTAATTAATTAGCTGTAATAAAAGAAATTTTGTATAAATAGATAAACTTTTTGCTTATATTGTAAATTAACTCTCTTATGGATTAACAATTGAGTTTTAATATTAATAAAGGAATCATTCAAAACTTATATCTTTCTGCCTCTTTGTGTCTTTATATAGTCTAATATAATCCCTACACATTATTTGTAATTGAGTTTGTCATCCAAATTCTTTAATTAAATTATTCATAATCTCATCTTTCAAGTCTTCATACTTGATAGATTTGTTTAAGTCTAACGCATAAATTTGGTAAAGTTAAAAGTTAGGCGGATCCTAACGTCTTGATCGCAGTAGATCGCAGTTAGAAATTTTGAGTAGAAACTTGGTAACGTGACCACCTCAAGTTGAAGAATTCCATGATAACAATGTGAGTATATTTGAATCCTGAATTCACATTCCCATCAGTATTTGATAGTATTATTTTTGATAGTATTATTTCTGTAATATTATATAACTTATTACAATCAGGATTAGAGATTCAAACCGATTTGTGATCACCTGGGTTACCCACATCAAATCAGGTTAAACTGGATTGAGTGTTGACAATCCGGATGTCCGTTTGATCCGGTTAAAATTTGACAGTTTAAATTAATCATGGCTAATTTATGCATGACCATTTTTAGAAATAAGATAAATAAACTAAACTATAATTAAGTTATGGCTGTGTTTTTAATTTACGCCTAATTCATTACTGCGCAATTCAGTTCGCCCATTTTTTTTTTATAACGATAATATACGTTAAAATGATAATATCAATCAAATTCATCATAAAACTTCCTTTTTTTAAAGGTTTAATGTTATTTACAAGAAAATTTTACGTCTTTCCTTACCAAACTTCTATTTTAATTAAATGACATAAAAATATAAATTACAAAAGAAATTCACATGAAATATACACTAATTTTTTTTCCCACCCCTTATTATCAAGTTGGAAATTTAAAAATTTCGAACATTTTTTTCAAATCTCAATAACCCTTAGTAAAATTTTTAGCTTAAATGAGTGACGATAATTTTAATGCTAATGAGTTTTCTGGTTCGGAAGATGATGATACTGTAATTTTTCTTGAAGAAGAACAAGAAGAACAACCGGAACAATCATCCTCAAAAAAAAAAGTGAAATTTAATAAACCTAAACGTAAATATGTAAAATCTAGTTGGGTTTGGAAACATTTCAATACAAGTTCTGATGGCAAATATAATATTTGTCAAGTTATAATTATGAACTTGAAAAATGAAGAAGTACGTTGTGGCCGGCAGTTTTTAAATGATGGAGCTACAGGAAATATGGCAAATCATCTTCGCGGAAAACATAATATTCAAGAAAAAATTAATAAAGTAATGTTATATTTTATTTATAATTATTATTCTTAAAAATATTTCTTTTATAAATATTTATTTATATTTTATTTAGCTACAAGATAAATCTATCCAACAAACTTTACCACAATTAATTGAACAGGCAAAAACTAAACCACATAAAGAATCGCGAAATCAAGAGATTAGGCAAGCTATTGCAGGATGGATAACTATCGATAATCTTCCGATTAATATAATTCAAGGAAAAGGTTATCGGAAAATGATGTCAATTATCGATCCTGTATTTCCAATTCCATCTGATAAAAGAATAAAAAAAGAAATTCATATTGGTTATACCTATGCAGTTGAGGAATTAAAAAAATTACTTGAAAATACTTGTGAATCAGCTTCTTTAACAACTGATCTTTGGACAGCCAAAAGTAAACATGGATATATTGGTATAACTTTACATTGGATGTCAAGTGATTTCAATGTATATGATTGTCTTCTTTCTATGGAACGTATGCCATATCCACATTCAGGAAAAAATATTTTATTATTTTTAAAAAGAAAGGTGGTTGAATTTGATTTAGAAGGAAAAATTACTTGTGTTATAACTGATAATGGTAGTAATATGGTTAATGCAATTGATTTATGGGATGGTGTTGATCGTTTACCTTGTGCTGCTCACACTTTACAACTTTCAATTAATCGTGCATTTCGAAAGACTAGTATTTATATTAAACGAATTAAGCGTTTAGTGCATTTTTTTACAAGTTCATCTAAACAAAGTGAACGTCTTGATGATGCTCAAAAAGAATGTCAACTATATGAAGATCATATAACAACATCAAAAACCTTTAATAATTCTACTGATGATAATTCTGATAATGATAATATTTTTAATATTCCAACAATGGTTAACATTTCAGCTAATTCAGAAGAAAAAATTTTGCGAAATATTACTGATATAAAAACACGATGGAATTCAAAATATCATTCTTGGAAACGTTTATTAAAATTACGTAAAGCAATTGAATGGTTAGCAGCAACTTTACCTTTATCAGATATTTCTGATGATCGTGCAGATGGAAAAAAACTTAAAAAACGGCTTTTATTACCTTATGAATGGGATTTGTTAAAACAAATCATTGATTTATTAGAACCATTTGATGATGCTACTACTT
>CAJVPQ010000133.1:0-38211 GCA_910591825.1 Funneliformis caledonium
CATTTGTGGTTGATGAGTTATAGCCGTTCAAAGGTAACCAATCACACTTGCGTTTCTTTTGTGGGCCACTGTATATTGCAGACATTGGAACTCAAACCAATAATACTACTCAATCGGAAGTACTAAAGCATGATCATGAAGAAGAGAATAATTGCTGAGTTATAAATGAGCTTAAAGTACTATCTCAGCACCTGCTCGATTATAATAGACAAACTTTTGAAAAATTTATGCATGACATAGAAAAGGAATATAGAGAGCGGGTTAATACAAATAAGAAATTGCAAAGCAAGATTGAGGACTTAAAGTTGCAGATGCAGGAAGCAGAAAAAGAGCTGACATCTATAAAGTCAGATTCTATTCATTAGTCAGAATACTTTTTTTCTTACAGTTAATAAAATATGTTTCTTGAATAAATATCCTACTTTTCAAAATATTATAGAGTATTACAAACTATGCAAATTGGATGAAACTATACCTTTGAAAAAACAGAATCTATTTGCTCTTAAACTTCCATTTAGACTAGGAGTTGCAGGCACCTCTGAGTCTAAAAAGACATGCATGGTAGTACTTCTACTTCTAGGAAGTAAATATATCCATAGATGTCTGGTGAAAAGCGTGGTTATAAAATACCAAAAGGCAGAAGCAAAAATTTTGGTGAAAGATATATTTCATATGATGATCTAATTGTTGTTACGCAATACTAAGATGAAGAATTATGGGAAGCAGTATAATATTTTTATGAATTTATAGCTATGGATAAGCAAGCTTCATGATATGAAAATGTAAGATTCAAGCTAATCACACCTGAAGAACTACCTGATATTGTATCTTTCAAAAGAACTAACTGATTTACTATTATAGTCTTTGATGATCTTACTAGAGAACTCGGTTAAAAATTATTCCTTTCTTTATATTAAGCAGACATAACGGAATTAGCTCAATTTATATAGCCTAATGTTTTATGAAATCTATCTAAATATATGTGTAAATCTTACATATATTTCATTGCATTGTGGATGTGAAATATTAGATAGTATAAAGCGAATTCTTTAAAGATATACGTGATGATTATAAGCCTTTAGCAAAAAAATTATGAGGTAATAAAAAAACACTTTGTAGTTATTGATATCTGAAGACCATCTGATGATCCCTTATTAATTAGATTTAGATGAGACAAACCTTTAAAAGGTAGCTGAATTTGGGATGATTCGTGCTTTGTGACTTCATCTATATCTATAATTCATAAGATAAAGTTTCATAGGAGGTAGTCTAGTCTCTTGGTTCTTTTGCGTATCAGATTGGAAATCCATAACTCTGATTTTTATTTAAGAGTATTTAATAATTCGGAAGATTTTTTTTTCTTTATTATAAGGTGAATTAAAAGAATATAGATGAGAGAAGATGGTTCATATCTCAAGCTGAAAAGATTTTAATTAATCTGCCTGAAGATTTATTAAAAAAGGTACTAGCTCACATTAAAAAAAAAGATTCAAAAAAGTTCTACTTGTATCAGTACTTATATGTTAGTCGATTAGGATTAAAAATAATGATGATCTGGTCTAGTCAAGAGACGCTTTGCATGACTCCTATTTATATAATTTCTATAAATAAAAAATTAATTATTTTTTTTTTACGAATTCTAACATTTCCTGACCATGAGCCATATAATTGCAATAAATATTAAGGTAAGTATAGAATATATTAATATAGGCGACATCAAGAAGTTTGTGATGATAGGAGCAGTTGCTGGTAAAGATACCACTTCTGCGTCACCCACAGAAATTATTTGAAATGATAGATTAAGAGAGAAAGATTGGCCAGAAGACGCTGTACATGATGAATTATTCATAAGCAGGGTGGATGATCTACTTCATTATATGAAACGTCTCTTGGCTCTTTCTTTAACACTAACTGATTTCTAAGGGACCTATTTTTCTCCAGTAAGTTTAATTGTGCTGAGGACAAACTATCTATTTTCTGACTGGTTATTTCATGTGTTACTTCTATCCCTTTTTCTATATATTTTATTTCATGATTTTTTGAATTTAGATTCTCTTTTATCTGTACTAATTCAAGCCTGAGAGAATTGATCTCTTTGGGATCATTCATTATAAATGTATTTATTTGAGCTGGCTCTTCTACCACTCCTCTCACTGCATCTGAATCATGGAATACCTGTTTTAGTTTCAAATCATCCAACTTATCTTCCAATTTACATACTTTAGATTCAAGAGAAAGAATCTTGATCTTGTCAGCAGACGAAGCTTTTTGGGCTAAAGTTGCTTCTCTCTTTAGTGTTTTAATATTTGATTTAAGTAATTTGATTTTGGCAAAATATTTAGCTTCAAGCTTACGTTGACTCTCAGAATGAGACTTCCGTTCAGAAATAAGTTGGGATCTAACTTTATTGCTAGACGCATTTAACTGGCTAATCTTATTTTTAATATCAGTATAAGTTCACTGAAACTTCTTTTCTCGCTCTAAATTTTCAGCCTTCAACTTTTCGTTGAAATCAGTAATTTCAGAGTTAAAATTGATAGCAGTTCTTATTTGTTTTGAGCTCTTGCTCATATGCATTATCCAGCCGATGTCCTTTATTTTTTATATCTTTCAATGTATGTATATTGGATATAATCTTGGCATGGTTATTTAGCAGGGAAAAAATGCACAAATAAATTTTTGAGATAATAGACATAATCTGTTTATTTAGAATAATACATTCTTTCTAAATATTCTATTTATTCTGTATATCTTATAGATCCGAAATATTATCTTCCTATATATCCTGTATATCCTATATATTCAGAATGATACATTTTTTCTATATATCCTATTTAATAGAGTATTATATTAAATATATAAAAAAATATTGCTATCATGCTTAGGCAACGCATTAGATATGATGTTCCTTCTTTTTTATCAACTGATTATGATCATATTATGCAATGTGCTGAAAAAAAGCCTAGAGATAAAGTTTTAAAAGATTTAACAGATAAATATCACACATCACAAAATGTATTTATCAGATCTGGAGAGGTGAAGAAAAAATAGGATTGCATGAAATTAACAAATTCATATGTCAACAGCTGGTCCTGGGGGGATTGCTTCACTTTCTAATATAAATATTGTAAGCAGATAGACCGAACCAGAGATCTAAGACCAAGATGTTTTTCCATTTACAGATTTGGAAAAACAAATACGTGATGCTAAGATAGAGCCTAGTAAATTTATTGATTCAGTTTTAGAAGAAGATGAGAAGGTAAAAAAGACTGGAGGAAAGAAGTCGAAGTTTAAGTCTACGTTAGCTTTGTCAGCACCATCTATTGAGACTCAACCAATCCTAGCTTTAAAGAAGGATATAAATAATGTAAATTTGGATGCATTGTATGAGAAGATGATCAAAAAAAGCATAAAAATTGTAGATGAAAAAAAGAAGCGTTATCCTGAAAATAACAAAAATGATGTGATCTCTTTCTCTGATAATTCGTCTGATATATTCTGAGAAGTCAGGGTGAAATCTCTTCTTAAAAATCTAGTTAATCACAGTAAAAAACTTAAGGGTTTAATGGCTAATATCATCCTTATATAAAGATTCACATGTATTAGCAAGAAATTTACCAGTACTTAAGGTTAAATAGATCATTTTTTTAGCCTTTGCAAGACTTTTTTCAAGTTTTACACAGTTTATGCACTTTTTTTTTAAGTTTTTCTCACTAGTTGGGCTAGAGAAGTTAGTATATTCTTGGTCTTGCTTTTCTTTAGACAGATCTTCAACTTCTGAAGCTTTGCTAATAGTTGGGATAATGTAAGTTTTCCCATGTAACTTCATTCAAAATTAATTTTTATTTAGATCAAGGATACCTTGAACTTTCCTAATCCATGTCATACCTAAACATAACATTGGTTCAGGTTTTCTATTATCAATACGAGTAAAATTTCCAGTAGCTGTAACAGTTTTACTATCCTTATCCTTTATACTGATTGGTACATCTATAAACCATCCTAATGATTCAGTAATATATTTGGAGTTACCTTTTATTGCGAAGTCAGATGGCTTATCAGCTTTTCACTCAAGGGCATTAATTGTTACATCATTCGCTCTCCTGAACTTGCTCACACTATTTAAAAAAGAATTAGAGATCATTAAATTATCTATTTTAGCATTCAGATATTGTAATGATGAAAACCACTCATCTGATTTTAATTCTTTCTTCTGAATTATATGAGACTAACACATTTTTTGCATTACCAGTAAAAGTTTTAGAAATAATTTATCATATGTTTTCAGCTAGCTGGACTCTAGAGGTAACTTATCATTTAGTGGTAGTTGTTTTTTTTTAGGTATATAATACCACGCATTTTCTACTTTATCATGACCATCTTTCTTATTATCAGAATCTGAAGGTGTGTATTAGGACTGTGTAGATGAAAGTTGAAGATAATAATGCTGGAAAAATTTTGATTTAGCTACAGGATTTAATCTAAGATAGTTATTTTTCTTATGCTCTTTCTATCCACAATTACTACAATAAAAAGGCTTTTGAGATTGATCATTAAGTAACATTCTTCCTAATTGATTACTTAATTGATCTACAGAATCTGCAACACTACTTACAGTGTTCGCAACTTTATCTACTATACTTTCCAATCTATTTATTTTTGCTAAACGTAATTTTTCTGGTTTATGTGATATAGGAGGTCCATCAAAAGGATTATTACTTTCATATAAATCAAGTAATTGCTTCATATTTTTAGGAGGAATTGGTGAAGGAGTTTTCTTACTTTGCTGAGTCATCTGTGCTTAGAATTCAGCTTTCTGGTTTTCTAATAAAGTTTAATATTCAGTTTTTTATTAAGCTAATGCGTTTTGAATTGCTTTTTGCATATCTTCTAAAGAAATTTCTTACTGTTGAGAAGTTGAAATAGACGAGGATTCATATATTTGCCAGAATGCTTGATTAGATACTAGCAGATTTGATATTTTATCTCTTTTATATCTAGCTATTTGGCATAACTCTATCTTATAAAGCTTTTTAGCTAATTCATCTAATGGCAAATGTTCGCCAATATCTTCAGCTTTTTCAAGTTATGGCAGTGGAAGGGTATCTAAGAACTTTCTACGTAATTCTTTAGACTTATAGTTAGCTCGTCTACCTATTTGTACTATTTTTCTATATAATTCATCTATAGTCATATTTCCTTTCGTGATTGTTTCATACATCATATTACGAAGCTCCTCTTCTACTGTAGAAAAATGCGTTTTTAGTTACTATATAGCTTAACCAAAATGAATACCAGCTACAACTACCATAGTACCATTGTTAGCATTTAGTGCATTAACAATAATGTTAGTAGGATGACTACCAGCTATGCGTCAATCTTTATCTCAAAGACCTTTTACAGCTCTCAACTTGACTATTGTAGTGTCTGGTTGGCAAAAAGCTTTATTTAATACTTGATTTCCTATTTGACTTACATTTTACTTATTTACAGCTACTAAGTTAACCTGTCCTATATTATCAAGTAAGTTCGCTAATTTCTAATTCTGCTTTGTAGTAATCTCTTCGTCAAACTATTCTAAGGCTCTTTCTTTCATACATTCTCTCAAATACCCTATTGTCTAATCTTTTCCTGTTACTGAAGCTTCTGCATTATCTGCTGGATCTACACTTTGGTTTTGCAAGTATAATCTAAGTTTTGTAAGAAAATCAGAGATATCATCACCCTAGTCAAAAAATGGTTGCGGTATTCCTGCTATGTTTATTTAATTTAGTGGATTATTCTGTAACGCTAAAATTTATCTCTGTAAATTTAAAATATTCTGGTCTCTTTGCCTAATCATATAATGAAGATGTAGATACAAATTTATTAGATGATAGCCCAATATATTACTATGTATTATTAGTTATAGACTATACGACTAGATTTAAAGATTTTGTTTTTTTAACATTAAAAAATAGTGAAGAAGTCATGAAAGCATTTAAGAGTATATATGATAATTCTGATAAGCTTCTTAACTAACCTCGAAAATTACAATGTGATAAGGATACTGAGTTTATGGGATATGTGACTTTATTAATAAATGAATATGATGTTAAAATCTGAAGAATTATAGCACGTTTCAGATATACAAGCTTGGCTATTCTTGACAATTATGCTGGACATTTTTCTAGAAGAGTTTTTAAAAATCAGTATTCAGTAGAATTTTTTCTGCTTATTGGCAAACGCTGTAGAGAATGTAAGCAGTTTGTAAGAAAAATTGTTGATAATATGAATGATAGTTCAATTTGATTGATTGGAATGGGTCTTAATTATACCACAAAACTTGAGCGAATATATTTTAAACTATTGGTAAAATATAATCGCCCTATAGGTGTTGATAAATTACAACTACTAAAGGATACTACTATCTGATTTTTACTCACTTCTGAAGAGTAGAAAAATGATCCTTTCTAATAACGCAGAATAACAGATCCAATATGGTCTCCTAGCCTGCATAAAATTTGAAGAATTGTTGTTGGAAAGAATCCTTTAATGCCTATTTTATATTATTTAGATGAATCAGGGTCTCAACGATCCTTCATAAGAAAACAGTTAATACATATTAAAGAAGAATCTATATTGCCTCTTAGGTAGGTATTGAGAGATAACAAAATGCGTACAATACGTTCCTTATAAAGTTTCTAAGTCTACTATACAGTAGGATATAGTTATAAGAATTACTCCTTCTCTGTAACATAGCGTTCTCTTTTCCTAATCACGTTAAATTTGTGCGTCTAGATTCATCTGCTCTTGTAGGTGAAAAAAAAGAACAATTTGGTAATGTTGGCTACCACTATATTCAAAGATCAAGCCTAATTTTTTATTATAACTATCTAGATATAATCCCTCCAAGAATTTAGGCTTTCAGAATGAAAATTTTTTATGTAATAAATCCTTAAATATATACCAGCATATTTTTCCAGTACATTAGGACAAATGGTACACCATTTATAATTCTGTTTCATATTTTTATATAGCGCATCCCAATGATAACCCTTTTTACATGACTATAAATATATATTAGAACTAACTTTGCCTAAGCATCTTCCTTTACGTCTCTGGACATATGCTAAAGCTTTAGTGTTAATTTTATCTTGCATTTTATAGGTGCAATAAAATATCACATATAGAAATTTGTGGTAATGATCATCAGCTTCAGACTAATTTGATCAGAAGAATCAATATGGATATATGTAAATCCAGGAAAGTAAAATTAAACTTGGTTACTACTATTGCATAAGTATTATCAGTATTCTTAGCGAGAAGTGGCAATTTCGACTAAGGGTACTTAATAATACAGCTCAATAATTTTGTTTATATATTCGCTCTTTTTATGTATTATTGATATCATCAAGTAAATTGATATCTTTTAACAATTTTTTGTCTGTTTATAAAGATTTTGCCATTATATATAAAATTTATTTTGTAAAACAGAAGACTTAATAAAACAGGAAAGAATTCTTGTAAGATTATTTATATGTGATTTGATTACTGCATGAACATTTGCAATTTCTTCTCCTGCTATAATCTAATTATAATATGAAGTATAAAGAATTGTATAAATACAGGTTATTTCTTGTTTACTCTAGTCTAACCAATATTTTATAAAATCAAGATCTTCATAAAGTTCCCTTTCTTTTTGCTTTAAAATAGCTCGAAATACTTCAAAATTCTATTGATGATTCACAGTAAGATAGGAATATAATATATCTTTAATCTTGAGATTATTAAAAATTAATTCAAGCAGTTTAAAACAAACAAGTGAATGAGGTCCAGTATTTTTTTTGCACAAGTAGCATAATACAATGTATGAAAATACTAAGTATAAAATTACATGTAAATTTCCCAAATTTTCAAAATAAAAATTTTAAGCGAATATGCTTGTTAGTAAAATACTGGATCAGTGATAGTATCTAAAAGTAGTCAATGTGGTAGTATCTAAAAGTAACCAATGTGGTAATACTCAAAAGTAGTTGATGTAGTAGTACCCAAAATTAATCGATACAATAATAACCTAAAATAATCAAGAATACCCCAAAATAGCAACTATATGAGAAAGAATTCTAGGAAGGCTCAGACGAAAACTAGGGTATAAATTTGGTAGTACCTAAAAGTAGAATTATATAAAAATAAAATAAGAAATTATGCTTTTGGGTACTATCGCTGATAGGCAGAAAAGAGATCAGGAAGATAGAAAGGTTCAGGAGAATACACAAAAAAAGGAGCAATATAGTCAGAACTAATTTAATATTTTGCATATGTCTGATTTGCAGTAATCATACATAGGAATACTCTAAAATAGCAACTATACGAGAAAGAATTCTAGAAAGGCTCAGGCAAAAACAAGAGTATAGATTTGGTAGTATCCAAAGGTAGAAATATATAAAAATAAAATAAGAAATTATGCTTTTAGATACTACCACCGATAGGCAAAAAAGAGATCGAAAAGGTAAAAAGGCTCAGAAAGATACACAAAAAAGGTATGAAAGCAATATAGCCTAAACTAATTTAGCACTTCGTGTTTGACTAACAATCAAAAAGTGAGTGAATGGATTGTGACACATTTCAGCAAATAGATGGATTGCAAATTCAGCACTTTGTATCTCATCTAGCAATCAAGAGATAGCAATCGAGAAGGAAAATATATGGATTGCAAATTTGGCACTTCATGTTTCAATCCAGCAATCAAATGAGGGTAGGATTACAAGCAAGTTCAGCACTAATTCCTGGCAATTATATAAGCTGATCTTAGTACTTCTGATTTTCCAACCATTAGATCCTCTAGTCAAAACCTCAAAAGTAGCGAGAAAGTGACAGGAAAGTGATGAGAAGGTTCTGGAAGCATATCACACACATGATTTTTTTTTGGCGCAGTAAATTACAATAATTTGACTAGCATTATATTTCATAATTTTGGGTTGAAATTAACTAAAATAAAGTCATGTGATTTTACTGTGCCACCTGACTGCAACATGATTTAGCAATCAAGGCCGACCAAGCATCTTGGCCACAAAAAGACCACAGAGCAATAAAAACAAGTGGATAGCTAGAAGGTAATAAAAAGAGGATAGAGTAATAAAATTAAGCAAATATCTACAAAGCAATAAAAAGGCTACAGAGCAATAAAATAAATGGATATCAATAAAGTAATAAACGATCACAGAACAGTGAAAACAGTAATTAGGTAATATTATACTCATAACTAGAAAACATTATAGTGCAACTGGATAATACTCTTATAAGAGGGTTATCCAGTATATATAAAATTTTGAAAAATTGATTAGAAATTATTTATTTTTTGTCAAAATTTCATTAAAACTTTATTATAACTTTAATAATTAGTTTATTTAACTAATTTTAAATATTATTCATAAATTTGCTAAATTAGTTGTTAATAAAACATTATTGATTTTATTATAATTTATGATAATTTTTTTTTAAAAAATATATATTTATATAATTCTACCATAACAGATACTATTATATTATGTATAATTAAATAATAAGATTATTATTAAAGAAGAATGGATAGAAAATAAAGTTGTTAAAATCAAAATAAAGTTATTAAAATTGATAAAAAATAATATTTTTGATAATAAAATAAAAGATAAAACAATTTTAAAGTATTTGAAGAAATAGAAAAAAGATTTATTAATTAGTATGAAAATGCTATAATGTAATAATAAGGCAATATATATTAGATTTAAGAATAATGCTATAGAGAAAAGAATAGAATTATAAGAATATATTAAAGAAATAAAAAAAGATTGATAGTTTTTCACATTGTTTTAAAAATATTAGATCATCAAAGCTGGTAGTGATCAATTCAAAATAGATTTACTTATGCATTTAGAAAAGCTAGAATAATTTTTAATTATTATTTGATAAAAATCAATTATTAATGAGAGATTTATATTAAAATTTTTATAAATAAAATTTAAATTTAATAAATATAAAATGAATGAAAATTAACTTAAATTATAATAATGATGATATCTTAGATTTAGTTTTCTAAATAATTTTTAAACCTTTTAGTTAATATGTATATAATTTTAACTAAAATACTGAATATTGTTATTTTTTTTTATTTATTTCTTTTATTGACAAGTATTAAAATACAGTTATTCTTTAAAATCATACTAATTATATATACAATACATATATAATTATAATCACTTTCTATCATTCATTGTTACAAGTTCAAAGAAAAATGAAAGCATTTGATCAATATCTTTGTTTATTTTTCTCTCACCCATTTTGAATTTATCCTAAATGTTCCGAATCACGAGTCATTGAAAATTTTTACGTGTCTTCTCGGAAATCCGTGCATATAATAAACTTCCAGTACGCTATTGTAAGGTCCGTAAGTTCGTGTATTTTACAAAAAGTGCTTCAAAAGTTGCTCCACGAGTATTTAACACAAACGATTTTCATATCACGAAAGTAACTGGTACAATATTTGAAAAATTAAACTATACTTACGAAATCTGGATTTCTGCATGCATCTGCATCGATGCTTTATTAATTTAATTAACATACAGGTTTAAAATATTTGCGTATTGATCCAAAATAAAATTTATTCATTTATCATAATGAAAAAAAGTTAGATGTAGCGACATAACAAATATTATAAACGCGTAAGATTATTATATTTTTCTAAATTAATTCTTTGAAATTTGTTTATCTGCAGAATGTTACGTTTCGGAAAGTTTTATTCGTTTGTTATCCAAGAAGATAAAAAATAATTTTTTTTCTTTTAAAAAAAAAAAAAAACAAATGGACAGTCGGGTGAAAGCTTAAAAAGGGATTATTTATTATTTTTTTTAAAAAAAATTTCGCAATGCAAATAAATAGTATCATTAAATAAATAAATTTGTGAATGGTTTCCCCCCAAAAATATGTATAAGTATTACGGTAAAATCCGAATGCTTGCATGTATTGAGACAAACAATAACGCGTTACTATTATGATTGATAATTATCCGAAATGATTTGTTTTTAAAATTCTAGCAGAATTGTTTATTTGCTGCTTTTACGTAAAATGACGTGTAAAATGAACAAAAGGATCGGATGTTCGTTAGCATTATCCCTTGGATTCCTTGGTACGCGCGAACGAGGGTAATCACCTTTGCAGCAGTCTATTCTCCAATTAGAACATACGTGATTAGACCAATTGTTTTCGATATCGTAATCGCATCTTATCTAACCACTTTTATTTCATGACAAAAAAAAAAAATTGTTAATTTCATTTGGATCGATTTTTTTTTTTTGAAAGTTGCGCCACTTCACATAAATACACACAGGATCCATTATAAAGTTACCTCATAGGATAACCAACACTAATCGGTGACCAAATCGGTATTCGCTAACGGGTTTTGTTTCATGTATGATATTAATCTGGCGTAGTAAACATCCGATTCTTTGTTCTCGTCCTTGTACCACACCAACTATAATAGAAAAATCATCATATAATTTCCGGTTAATCAATTCCAAGAACAATGGGGAAAAATAATAGGAATTCAAAATTGTTCAAATTCAGGTTCAATTCGGACTCTTTTTTTTTATAAAAAAAATAAAAATAAAAATAATAATAAAATGATAATGATGATGAAGATGATGATTCGTTATCTTTACATATCTTTCAATGATTCTAATAATAAAGTTTTTGTTGAATAAAAAAAAACACAAAAAAGAAATGTAGTTGAAGAATTCAAGGGTCTCCCACATGGTGCTCAGACAAGCATAATTATCACATTTTTGACCTTCCATACATTATTATTTAAGTAATATTAAAAATGACATCTATAACGTAAAAAGACAAAAGGATGTTGCACATATTATGGTGGTAGCGGTACTTCAAACACTTGATTAATACATTTAGGGAAGGTTGTCTTGGGACGTAATCATTGGGTGCGTTTACGATTGCGTTCCTTTAAGTTATATGCATATATTTAAAAAGAGGTGAAATTATTTTTCACATGCTCAAGGTGAGAGTGAAATTACACAAACGACATAATCTACAATAAGTATAAATTATAGATAATGATATCAATTTTTTTTTTTTTAGTATAAAACATTATATTTTTCTAAAAGGTTTTCTTGAATTTATTCAGGATTTCACATGCTATGGCATACTTTTAGGTACTCTTTTTATTTATTTATTTATAATCACGATACTGAATATGAAAAAAAGGAATTCTTTAATGGTGTGATTTTAAAGGAAAAGTGCAAAGAAAGGTAAATAAGGAAACGACTGTTACGAATGAGATGATTCTATTAAATAGTTAAATTAGAGTAATCATTTATAAATTTCATTAAATGAAATTTTTTTTTTTCGGCGCAAAAAACTTAAGATTTTTTTTTTTATTAATTCGTGGATCCTATTTTTGATTGAAATCTGGCGTAATTAAAGTTTAAGAATCTATGGCGCCAAATAAAAAAAAAAAAAAAGGACAAATTTTGAGGGAAAAAAATAACTTTTTTCTTTATTTAAAATAAGAATTCATTTGCCCGGCTCGGTACAATAATTTAGTGTTTCTAATGCTTGGTAAGTGAGTTATCCATATATTCAAACAAAAAGGGGTTCGTCTAACCATTTTCAGAAATTAAACGCGTTTGAAAGAAAATGATATTTCGAGTGTATACATTTGATTTATTCAAATAGGTAAACAGATAGTTGCATAAAAGCGTGTGATTTTCTCCTGCTTTTTCGTAATATTAAACCACGTGTAAATATAATAAGAACAAGAAAATGAACTAAATCATTTATCTTAATTAATCAGTTATTGCTTAATTACAAAAAAAATGCTTCATTATTAACTTTCTCCGAGTATCAATATAAAAAAAAATTGTTGCGTAAAGGTTTTCTTTGAATTTCTTTGTTATGCCGCCATTCCAAAGTTCACCTTTGACATAAATTAAATCTTCAAAAAAGCAAGCAAGTGTGATTATACATTCAAAGAAGAAGGCAGGTTTGTGTTAAGATGACTAAGAAAAAAAAAATGGGTTAAAAGAAAAAAAAAAAATGGTTGATTTAGAGATTTGAAAATTTTTCTCATGAAAAAAAAAAAATATATATATATAAAAAAAAAGTTAAATAAAAATTCCCTCAGTTATTTTTTCATGGTCACACGCAGTTTGATAAAGTATCCCTAAAAAAATGAAGATAATCAAAAGTGATACTAACCAATGAAATAAGATACTGTCACCGCGGGGAACATACTTTTATAGAAAATATTTTGATGTCGCGTAACACCACAAATGATTTGTAAGAATCTTTGGGAAAAAACTTGTTCCAAAATCATTTGTGATTATTAAAAACGGATCAACTTTATCCTAGTTGAGGCAAAGATTAACTTTATACATGAATACCATTGAGGAATTGCATTATGAGAAAAGTTGAAGTGATAAACACAAAAGATTGATCAAGTGGTAAAAAACGTGTTGTGACATTTAGGTTGACATGCGAATAGATGAATCAACAGATGCCATGTATGCTGAAAATCTCTCATTAAATTCTTTACAGGATGAGATCAATGACAATGTAATCATTGAAAATTTTCACAAGTTGAAACGGTCACCTTTGATTCGTACATTACTTTCTTTTTATCGTCATTTAGAGGGAAAAGAGAGATAAATGTTTATGCTGTTGTGATGAGCATTCAAGGGTGTCGTTTTGTGTGTGATTGTGTGCAACGATTATAATTGTTATTTTGTGAACCGTGAAAAATGAACCATTCAAACTTGTCTGTTTATACATACTAACTAAAGTAGAAATATGGTTCAAAGGATCACGAGAATTCAAAGAATTCTTATCAATTTTCCTATTGTTCGTTCATTTAACGAATCTTTTTGAGATACCCCTAAATTGGGATTATCATTGAGAAATAAAAATGATGCAAAATATAATAAATAATAACGATGATAAATTTGGTGGTGATATGGGTGTGCATAGCCGAAATTCGGAGGTAAAAAAAAGTTGAACAACAACAAAAAAATCAAGAAATTATCGGCTAAGTTTTTGGTAATATCCTAATATATACGTGTATGTATAAATATATAAATATATGCTTTTAATGGATATAATTGAAAGTTAAAATAGAAATTGATTTGGTCTTCAAATCAGTGATAAGTTTTCATTTGTAATATCAAGAAAATTATTTCGGGTGACAAAAGATGATTATTTATAATCATTATTATGAATCATAAAGTCGAATCCTTTTAAAACCCAAAGTTGAAAAGAAAAAAAAATTACATATTTTTATATTTTAAAAAAAAGGTGATATGATGATTTTTTTTTTTTATACAATGTAGCTATTGTAAAATTATTTATGTTATGCAACTAATATAAAAATCATTCAAATGTAATTAATTTAATAATAACACATTAATTTATGACATTATTGACAGTTTTTACACTACCAAAAAAAGCCTTCCAAATTTAGATTAGATTTTCGTTTAAATGACAAGCGTGGAAAAAGTTTCACAAACATTTTTTGAGTTTTTGGGTAATTTCTAAGTATAATAACACCTAATATAAAATACTATATTAGCATGTATTCATTATTCATTTAATGTTTGTATGAAAATTTGACAGCAAATCGTGATTCGATTTCACAACCGAAAAAATGATTTGAAAAGAGTTAGTTTCGTTCGTCGAATAAGGTAAATGATAGAACGTAATTTCTGTAAAGATAATTTGGTAGTAAATAATTACGCCTTTTGCTGCTACATGACACGCTACCTTTAAACCTTGATAGAAAGGAAAACAATAAATACAACGCCAACGCACAAGGCGTCATACATTAGAACATAAGAAATCGAATGTGTTGCAAATCAAAATCCTGCTCGATAAAGAAAATTCTTCGGCAGATGTGTTTGACACATAAAAAAAAAAAAAATTAATTAAAATTTTAAGATTTCGTCGAATAAGACATGACACGAAGGAAAAGAAAACACACGTTTTATTGCATTTGAAATGCATGTAAAGCGCAATGTCATCCCAAGCATGAAACAATGAAATGAGAACTTTTTTTAACAAAATGGAAGCAAATTTTTTCTGAATTCGGGCTCATTGAGTTTTTTTTTTTTTTTTATATGTTTGATTTCCAAACATGAGAAAGTCATATCTAGTTCGTAGTAATAATAACCATTTTACTTTTTAATGTAACGAAATTTGTAGTGGATAGGATAAAATAAGTTGTTAAGGTAAAGCGGGTTTCGTTTGGTAATACAACATTTGATTATTATATCTTTTTATTACATTCCGAATTTATTTATTTTATTCAAAGATAATAAAAAGAAAATAAATGCGTCACAAGTCGGGATAACTGTTTGTATGATTATAACCGTCAACATATATATAGAATAAACTCCTTACTTTTGTCATTTCCTTTGCTGCCTCCTCTCAAATTTTTTATCCTCAAAAATTTTTTACGTTTGAAAATTTCTTTTCATCTTTTTTGCTTTCTATTTTCTCTTTTTTTTCTTTCTTTTCTTTTTAATAAAGGACGATAAAACTTGCTGTACGCGTTAGCAAAACGGAAGAGTGTTATAGTAGCGGTTTCATCGGAACTTTGTAGTAAAAAATAACTCGGATATAAAAATCGTCTTGAATAAAAAAAGTATTACTCATAAAGCATAAAATTCATAAAGCATAAAGTCCGTCATCTCTTCTTTCCCTGAGAGATAAAATAAATAAATGTTCTGGCCCAGTTTTATTAAAGCAACTTTATTTCGAACGTAATAAACCAATCTATAAATCATTATAAACTTATAAATCACGATCTTTAACGCGTCATATAAATCATCGAATATCGCGATTTCGTTTGATGCTACTAACTTTCAACTGTTTTTTTTGTTTCTCGCCACTTTTTTTTTTAAAAAAAAAACACCACACCTTTTTTTTTTTTTTTGGGAACGTTTTCCTTTATATATATCTATATACTATTTATTTTTTATCTCTCTATTTTTACTGTTCTATCAAGAATAAATATACATACACATTAATTTGATTATGAGGTAATTATAATAAATTAATACTTTTTTTTTTAATGATAATATTATTAATCGTCAAATCAAAAAAAAAAAATATCGATGCAAATTAAAAAAAAAGAAATATGCTAATAACTAATTGAATAGAAAAAAAATTTTTTTACAAAGAAAAAAAATGATGCTATGAAACAAATTTGTTTTTTTTTTTTGTTTTTTTTTTGGTTTTTTATTATTAGTTTCCTCTCGTTAATTAAATCAAATCTTAAAGCTTAAAAAAAAAATTACTATAGATTTTTCACCCTACACGAACTTTTTTTTTTCCTTAATCATAATCTAATTTTTCTTTTTTTTTAAAAAAAAATATATATATCTTATTTTAACCTTATTTCTTTCTTTTCAGAAAATTTTAGTCACCAATCTTTTATCGCTTCAATTTGCTTCATCTTATAAAATAAATATCATAATCATATAAAGGGTAAGGGTGTAAACATAATATTTGTCTTCTTTTACCTCTATCGAATATGAACAATTAAAAAGAAAAAATCAAAAACCACACACAGACGGTGTTTGGTTTTTTTTTTTTTGGATTTAAAAAAATGTATGTGTATGATTTTTTCTTTCTTCTTTTTTTTTTTACAATCCTCTATGTGGATGAAGAATGAAAAAAAAAATTTTTTTTTCCTCTAAAATAATCATCAAATAGATCACGACAAAAATAAATGAGAAAATGTCCTCCAAAAGACGTGAAATTTTTTGATTGAAAAAAAAAATGTACAAAAATGCAAGTGTTTTTTTTTTTTTTTGTTTTAAATGCTTTTGATCAAAAAAATTGATGATTATATAATAATGTAACAAAAAATAAATTTTTTTCTTCATGTTCTATGACGGGAAAAGAAAACAAAAAAAAAATGCAAGAGAAATGCCAAAAAAATAAAACATATGCTATGAATATAAAAAAAAATACAGAGAAAAATTTGTCTCACTATAACTATAGATGATCACACTACGAACGTAAATGAGAAAAAAAAAAACTATAAAATGAAAAAAAAACCAAACACATTGATAAAAAAAAAAATTACACCACACACACAAGTTCCACGCGACATCCTGAAAACACACAAGAACGCCAACTTCACAGGCAAGTCGAGAGATAAAGATAAAAATAGATCGACCTCCCTAGTGATAGGTAAGCGCGTAAATCTTTTTTCAAACGCGTCCATCGGTTAAATCCATTGATTGTTTGGATTGCATGCTTTAGTTTGTTTCATAAGAGACGCGTGTGGTAAGTTGTGTAATTATTATAATGATGCGTCTTTCGTGCTTATAATCTGCGGGTGACATTGAATAAGAAAAGAAGATTTGTTTAAATAAATTTGCAACATTAAGGATATTATTTTATTACAGGAATAAGAATTAAGTATATTATTATTAAATTAAAAATACATTACTAACCAGATATGGAGGTAAAATATAGAAGATTAAAAATAATTGTTACCCTATTCGGGGTAGTTTGATAACGCGTCTGATAAAATGTTGATCCGCCGCGCTTTGTGTCGGTGTTTTTGAGTGCAGGAGATTGACAAAATATTTTGAGAACCAAAGTCGGTATAAAAGGGGGGTTGACTTGGGTTAAACTCCAAAATTCGTCGATGCGTGAAAACAGTTTGTGTGTTGTGTGTATAAATAAATTAAAGGTTGTGTACTAGGGGTAGTAGAATAAATGATTATGGTGCGAGCTAACATGCTGCGTCGCTTGCAATGCTTGTGAATGAATGCTGTGCGAACGTAGTGTGAGATTGTTTGTAAAAGAAAATAATAAAAAAAAAAGAAAATAAAAAATATACTAAACAGTGAAATAACATATTGAGAAACAGTTAACTATATTGAATTTTTCATTCCTAAAAAAAAAATTTTTTTTTTTTTTGTTGCCTAACTTAGCACTAATCATAAAATATATATAAACCTATCTAAAATCTATCTTAATTGAGAGGAGGAAAATCATAATTTTAAAACGAAATGATTTTAAAAGGTTAAATATATATACATAATAAAAAGTCTTAAAAAAGAATCAATGTTATAAGCATTGACTAATTAATAGTAAGTGTGAAAGACCCTCACGCTCATAACATAGTGTTGTAGAATATACATCATTGTGTAATGAGCACTAGGATCGAAGTATGAATAAAGCAAATTGAAGTGAAACGGGTGAAATGCATATATAGGAGAGGTAGGTAGGGTGAAAAAGGTTTTTCTTAAATTTATTTATTGAAAAACATAAAAAAAAAATACCAAAACGGTAATCGAAATTCGAAAATAAAATCTGTTTTTAAAATCGTGATGAGTTTGTTGTAAATCATAATAACGGAAAATTTTTAATTGCGATTGCCAGTGATGAAGGGATGCTATTATGAAAATTTTTCAAAAAAATCAAAATGAGTTAATTAGTTTTCGAACCTTTCTTTAACTTTACGCACTCTGAATAATTACCTCCAACAATTTCTCGGCGGACCATCTATTTTCGGGGGTCCTTGCAAAACACTTTTCCAAGAAATCAACGGCTTCCCATCCAATATCGGCTTTCTTTCGGAGACGATGAAAACCGTATGGCATTTCACCCCGGCGCAATTTGTCCATGATTTCGTCATCGCGGATGCGTCCCCAGGCGGCCTTACCAGTTAAAAGCTCTAAAATGCAAACACCTATAGCCCAAATGTCAACTTTGGTATCATAGGGTCGGTCAGGTCCAACGAGAACAACATCAGGGGCCATGTATGGGATCGTGCCAACCATTGCGGTAGTCGAAGTAGGGGTCAAAGACGAAATACCAAAATCAGCTAATGAGGAGAAAAAAAAGGGGGGATTATCAGTTAGATTATTTCCACACTATCGAGGTGTCGTTTTTAAAATAAAAAAAACATACCTAATTTTATTTCATTGTTTGCATCGGCCAAAATGTTTGAAAGTTTGATATCACGATGAATGACCCCATTGGCATGTAAATGTTTCAACGCGCTCAAGAGCTATTTAAATAATAATAATAATAATAATGTTAACAATGTAAGATATCAATTAAAAACCTTGAAAAAAAAAAAAAGATGTATTTATTTACCTCGCCGGCAATGCGTCCAACTTCCCGTTGGGTAATTTTACCAGCACGATTTGTTACATCTCCACGGGCGCACTTTTCCATTGCAATCCAAACTTCACGTGTTTTTCCATCCCAGCGTAAGAAGCTTTCTTTGCAATCGACGATATTTTTGTGCTTGAGATTCTTAAGCACATAAATTTCATTGAAGATGAACTCCAAAGAATAGGAGAGGGGGACAATCTTGATTGCACATTCTTCACTGGGATTAGATAATGGGTGAGCGTTATAGACCTTTGCAGATGAACCTTCATCGATAACTTTTTTAATATCGTAAGTTTTGAGTGGATCTTCTACGATACTGTTTTCAGAAATCAAGCGAAGATAATGTTGCAAAGTGGCAAAAGGTTCCTTGTCGTTATTGGCCAATGGTTGAGGTGGAGGTGAAGGGGGAACAGCAGTTGAAGAGTTATCAGATGAGTCGGAATCGTTAGAGTTTTGACGAGGTTTACGGGTATAACCAGAGGCATTTCGACTAGATTCAGAAGCAGGAGTCGAAGCTCGAGATGTTGAAGCAGAAGCCGGTGATTTTGCTCGAGCAGTTGAAGCATTTGAACTTGGTGTAGAAGCACGGGAGTTTGGGTTTGATCGTTTGTTTAACTGATGATTAACTGATGAGCCGGAAAGACGAGCCGTTGTAGCAAAAGTTGGGGATGGAAGACGAGTAACCGGGGCATTGTCGTTATTATAATTATCATGACCGGATGAAGATTTTGAGACCGAGTTGAATTGATTATCAGTTTTAATGGAGTTTTTTGTCGTGTGAGAGGTGACAAATTTGTTGTTGGATTGTACATAATTATTATGATCAGCAGAATTATCAGAGTGAGTAGTGGTGACCGAGGTTGGATAGATATCATTTAAACCAGTTTTGATCGGATTTTTATTTTGAGCCATGCCGTTGTTATAAGAGTTGGAGCTTTGAGAGGATGATTGACCATATGAACCGATAGCAAATTTTTGAGAAGTAAAAGAATCAGTTCGTGTGGATGATGGAGAGGTGACCGAAGATGGATAAGAGTTATTTTGAGAGGAAGAAACCGAGAATGAAGCAGAATCGTCAGATGAATCGGAGTTAACAGATGACATCGAATCCCGATGTGGGTGATAAGAAGGATGACCATTGGAGAAATAATCTTGAGCATTAATTTGTTGTTGTTGCGATCGTTGTTGTTTTTGGGTTGAAACTTTGCCATTAACCTTTGAAGAAACCGATGATGAAGGAAAGACCGATTGACCGTTATTGACAGTTTGACCATTTTGACCTTTAGTAGAAGCCGATGAAATTTTAACACTAGAAATTTCCTCATGAGCACTTCCGATACCGGAATCAGAGCCGATGGAGTCTACATGAAAACGTCTATTGACGCGACGTTGTGAGGATTTATCATTGTTGGGAGTACCGGAGACGTTGGCCGCAAAATTTTTAGGGGGGGTGGTACCAGCCGAGGCAACCTTAGCAACGGTGGCAAAATGGGGTTCGATCGGGTTAACGGGAGTCCAATTTTTTTGTTGACAAGTTTTTGGTTGGGGTGGTACATAATCAAATTCATCGTCTTCATCTTCATCATCTTCCTCGACGATGGCATCCAAGTCGTGTTTAGATGAAGCATGAGTTGACCATTTATCAAAATCGCTGACAGATTCATCATCTTCGTCGTCAGGACTGTCATTTTCGGTGTCGTCGTTCTGATGATCTTCCGTCATTCCAAGTTGATTAAGTTGATTATTAACGTTGGTTCCATCATCATCATCATCCTCCTCGTCGTCATCGTCCGATTCAGCTGAAGAGGTGGCGTCAAATTCAGAATCCGCCTGATCATCCGAAGTGACCTCTTGTTCAAAAATAAACTCATCGACCTCGCTATCTTCAGATTCTTCCATGACAGCGTTTAAAGCAGCATTTTGTTTTCTCATGAGACCCAAAGCCTGACGATCACGAGATTCTACATTTCTATTTAACATTTCGTTTCTCCCACCGATCATCGAAGGCTCATGACGATTCATAGCGGCCGGAGATGGCGCAGTAGGTCTCGGCGGATGCGGTTCATCCTGAGGAGGCGTTTTCTTATTAGCCGGGATCAAATTCCCACGAGCCTGGGGAACCACATGAGGGCGAATGGGTGGGCTATTGTTAACCTTTGTAGGGTTATTGGCTTTTAAGAGCTCCTGAGACTTCAACTTTGACGTGACGGGAGAAGTTTTTGGAGATGTCATGGGGGAATCAGAAGGAATTGGTGATGAAGATTTGGAGGAATTAACATCCAAAGGAGATTTTGCAACAGATACGGAGGAAGCAGATTCACCATGAATTCTTTGGATATTATTCATCAAAGAGCCAATAATCCTGGTTGGTTCATTGACAATAGATTCCTTCTTTGCCTTCTCCTCCTCAATATAATTTCTCATGATGTCATTTTCCAATTTTAATTCACGGTTACGAGCTTCAACTTGGCGAATGCGTTCCTGAAACGCTTCAACGAGATCTTGATATTCTAACAATTCGGAATCCCTTTCACGTAACAAGTCTTCATGATCCTCCAATTGTCTCCTCAATTTTCTATTTTCTTGACGCAAAGCACCCTCAGGAGAGGCAGCACGTACGTGGGAACGAGAGTGAGCTGAATGAGCAGCTGAAGCGGGGGGAGAAGCCGCACGTACATGAGCACGAGAGTGAGCGGAATGAGCGGCCGAGGCGGCACTTACGTGAGAACGAGAGTGAGCGGAATGAGCGGCTGAAGCGGGGGGAGAAGCTGGTCGACGAGCATTTTGCGTAGTTGATGCTTTTGAAGAGACCGCATCAATTTTCTTTTTATCAGCCTTCAAGATGCCTGCGGGTTGAGTAGCATGTGGGGTAACTGGCCTTTTGTCAGGACGAGTGGATGACTGACCATTAGTAGCACCAGAAGACTTTTGTTTTAAACTTGGTGGTGGGGAAACTGGTGGTGAATCATTTTTTGTCTTTTTAACCGTTGTTGTTTTACTGGGGGGAGCCTGAACATTTGGCTTTTTCTTTTCAACGGTATTCTTTTGTCGATTATTATGTGGAGTTGAAGGTCTAGTTGATGATTGGGCAGCCTAATAAATTTTTTTTTCATAAATGATAGTTAATAAATTTGTTGCAAAATCTACCTTGACATTTTATTATTCACCTTCGTTGCTCCTTTGATTGTAGTTAGGTTCCTTTGTTCATTTGGATTTTGTTCCTATGATAATACAATAGAGGATGGGGTTTTAGCATACATACCTATATATATTAAACTATATGCATATGCAAGGACATGTGCAAGTATAAAAAAAAAAATTGATGGGGGATTTTTACCTTCCAAAGAATTGACATTGTGTTATACATGCTGGTGGGATTATTTTTAGAATTAGTAGTGGCGCCCTAAATATGTCATTATTAAAAAAAAAAAATTGGTTAATAATTATTTAGGAAAGTCGAATGAATATTCCCTTTCTAATAAAAGGAATTGACTCATTCAAAAAAAAAAAATTATTTTTTTTTTTTTCAGGTCACGCTTTGATGATCTGCAAATGATTGGCGCAGAAACGACTTCAATAAAAAAAAAAAAAAATCATTTACCTGTCTACTGTAACCACCCCTTTCATCGTTATTAAAACTACCCATACCGTTTGGCGAGTATGGATAGTGGTCTGTTCTCGTAGGTGATGTACTAATACTATGGCGCACGGCAGATTGTAAAGTAGCCGGCATTATCTGTATTCAGTAGTATAATGAAGATTTTTGAAGATTTATTTATATTATTAATTAATGGTTTGTTTTTTTTTTTTTTTTTTTAAAAAAAAAAGATATTGAGGTCTTAAAAAAAAAAAGAAAATGTATATTTATATAACTTTGTCTGTTGACTTGCACAAATAAAAAATTGTTTTAAACGCACCAATTGTTTTTAAATATATTTAATATATATATATATATATGTCAACCCCGGGGAGTAAAGAAAAGAGGGTTGATTCAATTAAATGGATGATAAATCGATCGAGCGATTTGTGTGGAAAATGAAGAATCGAAATAAAAAGAAAGAGAAGATTTTAAGATTTTAAGATAACTTGTAAAAAAATAGAATCGCGTTTTTTTATTTTTGAATAAAAAGTTGAAAGAAAAAAAATTACGAGACAAAACACGTGAATTCTAACGAACCACAAAAATTAGGGAAGAGTTTGAAGCAACTGAGAAAAATCTCATCGAGATAACGATAGAACGAGTCAAGATAAGGGTGAAAAGGAATATCCAAACGAGAAAAAAAAAAAAAAAAATATTTTTTCTTTTTTTTTTTCGAGAAAACCGTATCAATTTGTTACAAAACGCAGACTAACCTTGAGAGATATCCTTTAGAAGACTGCACTATGTCCGTCTTTACTTAATGTTGTTATTGTGTGGTTGTGTTTTAGGCACTATCCACAAAAATTCAATAGTTATAATCTAAAATATTTTTTTTTAAAAAAAAACAAGAAAGAAGCGAAGATAATTTTTTCAAAGCAAATTTTTTTTTTATATATATCAGATAATATTGAAAATTCGTAGACAACTTTTTTGACCTTTTTATAATATTAAATTTATAATAACAATATAAATAAGATAAATATATCTATCTATTCAAGTATTATTTATATTGTTATTGTATAACGGTATATCAAAATTTTTGATTATAGATGATTATATCGGTATTATAATTATTTATATTGTTGTAATTCAATATAAATAAGCACAATTTTTTTTTTTTCAAATATTAAAAATTCATTATTACGCAGTCCTGATAATTTAATCCTAATATAAAATAAGAATTATTTTTAAATATACAAATATATATTTTTTTATTTAAAAAAGATCTAATAAATTTAACTGTCGACAAATATGCAGAAAATTGTTTACAATATTTCGTGGGCATCACAATACTCATTTATAAGAAAGTTCATCGAGAAGAGATAAAAAATCTCTCCTTCTCTCTTCACTCTCTCACCCTCACTCTCACTCACACTCTCTTTCGAATATAAATCAACAGCGTCGCTCTCATACCGTTCGTGTTCAATCATGTTATTTTTTTTTTTTTTCAACAGGAAATTTGTGTTGACAGGTTACATAAAACTCACAATGTTAAAAAATAATACATGTAGTAATACTAATTTTAGGCTTGGGATTATATATGAATCAAGTGTAACAAGGCAAATTTCGGGATTAGTTTGCAATATAAATGCAGGTTATTCTACTTATTATGGGTCATATGAAATCATTAGCATATGAATTTTCGGATATAATAAGAAATCATTTTTTAAACAATATCATAAATTCGAGAGCAAAGTAGCGACCAAAGTGCGAGCATCAAAAGAACGAGGATAATGACTTCTAAAAAGGACGTAAGACCAAAGGGCCCTTTATTCATGTGTGGATGAATCATTTTCCGCAGGAATTTATAACATCTGTTGGCAACAAATCATTGATGTAGTGTAATATTATGATAAAGTTTTCTCTCCCTTTTCTTTATTTTATTTTATCTTTTTATTTTTTTTTTTTATTCTCAATTTATCCGATTTCATTTGTTAAAAGTTATCATCTTTTTGAGGATAAAGAACAATGTAATGAAATAAAAAACAAACTTCATACAAAAATGAAAAACAAGAGTCAGCAGATGGATGAAATGAGAAAGGACACGAGCACAGTGATTAACACCTGCAATGTGCAGTACAACAGGATTTCGAGCGAGAACGAACTTCAATTAGAATTACTTTATTAAAGTTTGAAGGAACGAACATTGTAATTTCTTGAGAAAGGCATGAAACAGGTTTGAAGCCTTTTTTTTTTTTTTTTTTGCGGAAATTTTTGTTCGTGCATCTTGGCAGGGTAATTGTTAAACGAAAAAAGGGTAAGACCAAAAAGTCTCATTTCATTTTATATAGATAAATAAAGTAAAAGATCAACAAGCCTTTTCTTTCTACATATCATAGCCATAAAAATTTAGATGTCCACAACAGCAGAAAAAGAGAGAGAGCGCAAAAAAAAAAAAAAAATAAATAAATAACCGGATGTATGCTTATCTTTTTTTTTTTTATTAAAAAAAAAGACTCTTAAAGACAGAAAATAATGGATTGGGCAATTGTATTCGGAAGATATCCTTTGAATGTGAAGTGGCGTAGAACATTCGTCTGTATTTGTAATTTGCAGATTTAATTTAAATTTAAATATCGGTTGTTTTTGTAAAAAAAGAATGACATTTCGGCTGATTTTGTTTAAAAAAAGAAAGATTGCAAATTTCAAAGAAAAAAAAAAAAAAAAAAAAATTTTTTTTTTTTTTCATCTTATCATTTTCCAATCTTGGTCACTTGCTCATTGAGAAGCGCATAAAAAAACATGAAAGGTGGAACGGAATTTTCGTTAGCAAAAATAATTTTTTTTTTGACATTCAAGCATGGTTTTGGGAAAAATCGATTAGTTATTATATAGTTTAGAGTTAATATTTTAAATGCAGGGCATAAAAACGAACGTGGCGGGTAACATTTGCTGAATCGAATCGGCATTGCCGAAGTGATCATCAAGAAAAAAAAAAAATCTCATTAAGATATAGATACATAACAGCTTAATATCGATTAGCCATAGATTAAGGATAATATAATTTTTGACAACTAAACCTTCTAAACTTTACAGCAAGATGCGAAATTTTGTGAAGTGTAAACATGAAATAAACAAACAAACATAACAGCAACCAAACCTAGACATACGGAGGGAAAAAAAAAATAAAAAATTTTTTTTTAGAGATAGGAAAAATTAATAAGGGCGCGATATTTAAATAAGATATGCAAAACAATATTTTTATTTTTATTTTTTTTTATTTTTTTGGGGAATTTATTTAAAAAATAATAATCTCTTTTACGTTCAACTAAGATAAATATTGCCGAATGTTTGCATATTTCTCCTACCAAACCATGCTATTTAGTCGAGGGGGTCGTATAAAAGAGGCAAGATGTTTAGTAAACAATCGCCATGAGTGTAAACAAATGATAAACAAATCCCATTTTGAAATTTTAGAATTAGTATATACATATATTAAAAAGAGTAATTTTCCTCTTGAATGATCTCAAAGAAAAACCTGCTTCCTGCATATCTCCTTAATCTCCTTTTTGACATTGGTTTACTTTTTATAAAATACGATCCCTTTTCAAGTTTCATTTCATCATGATAATTGAGATGAATTTATTTTATTTAAGCAACTTGTTTACAACCTCGGTTCATTCGGTAACATACATTCCATGCCACAAATATGTTATTCGGTTATGCTCTTTCTCTCCATAGTAATCTCTCTGAAATTCATTTTGACAATTTTTGGTCGTAAGGTAACAAAAAAAGAGAGAGGGAGGGCTTTGCCACAAAAATTCATGATTTTCATATTCGGTCCTGCAGGTTTTTCTTAGGTATTGTCGATGATGATGTCATTACCTAGTATTATTATCCAACCGCTTTCGGAATGTCATTTGAACAATCAAAAGTTGAATTTGGGTGAGTTTAAAAAACGAAAAAATGGTAGTTTTAAATTCCTTAAAAGGATAGTGACTTCCATTGTTTATCGTTGTAACCATACTTTGCAGAATCTGTCAAATATGTGATAGGCGATTATTTACAGTTTTTTTTTTTTTTATAATATAAAATACACACTGTATGTATAAATAAATAAAAATAAATATGTATATATATATATATATATATTTCAATAAGCATATATATATCACTTCCAATTAATTATTAATAATTATCACCAATTAAAAAATCAGGCGAATCAAGCCTGTACACGCAATCGACAATCATTCTAATCATTCTGATAAATCACACGCGATTTTTGCATCCTCTCGTGGCAATGTTGCATCAAACATAACTCGGTCACCAACCAACACGGGTGATATCAACATAAACTAACTCTTTATGATATGATATAAAGTTTTAAGACCTTTCATCATGGAATACCCGATTGACGAATAAGGATAATCACAGGATCACACCTTTTGATATTTTATTGACTCGACTCCCCTTGTTGGCTTTCTCTATTGTTCTCTCAAGAAAAAGTTCCCTTAAAAATATCGTATCACCATACCCAACGCTATTTCCACCCGCAGTATCATGAAACTTTGTGTATGTGATTGGTGCATACAATTAAAGCGTCTCATGCAGATGTCACTTGCCATTTTATCTAATGTAACAGCCACAATAATTTGTACGTTTTAAAAAATTGTTGCTTAAATTCTTTCATACATATGTCAAAATCATTTTCGTCTTAATAAGGGCCGTTATGGTTATATTAGTATTATATTAATGTCTATTGTCGTATTGTGATTAAAAACGGTTTTATTTAAAAAAAAAAAAATATTGAAAGTGAAAATGAGAATGAAAATGGGATGGAATGGAATGGAATGGAAAATTTACTCAAATAAATCGAAAACATGTCAAAATGAGCTTGCATGAACTCCGTAAATATTTGATGTAATTTAAATATTTAAATTTCAGGCGGCGCAGCAATTTCTTTTTTATTCCAATTATGATTATGAAAGGGAATGACTACCTTTTTCTGTTCATCATTTTAAATTCAAACCAGTCATTTTTTGAAAAAGAGTCCCTGCATGAAATCATGAATAACAAACGATCTTTTAGTGGTCCCAAATGTAGTAACATACATCGTACAAGCCGTTACCACTTTTTGAAATGACCCAAACTCTGAATATACGGAACGGAAATCCCCCACCTTTTCAACATGAAAAATTTAACTGGTTTGAAATCATATTGTCGTGTTACCAAATAATAAATTCATGGTAAACTCTTGAAAATGATTTTCATCAAAAATTTTCGTCCCTTTTTGATATAATAATAAATTGTACAATAGGGATCAAATTGGCCTCTTTTTTTTTTTTTTTTTTTTTTTTTTTTTTTTCTATTTCAAACATTTTTTATCATTTTTTTTCATGTGGAAAATTTTATATTTTTTTAAAAAAACACTATTTCTAATCGAATTACTATAGTATCATAATAAGCCAACGGGCATAAGCAAACAGCTTTGCAACAAAGGGGACATGCACATCCTATTGTTCTCTAATAATTACACATGTGTTGTGTTGACTGTTTTTGTTGCCGAAATATTTACATGCGCAATTTGGTAAATTACTGCGGATTTGCTGCGCCACCCGTTTTCTCATCTTCCCTCCTTTCCTTTCATTTTCATTTTTTTTTTAAAAAAAAAAAAAGGAAAAGAAAAAAAAAATTACGTATATGCGCAGTCAAAGGATTCTCATGATCGACATCATATAATTTTTAACCTTTTTCATTTCTGGTTAACAGCTCTTTAATATAATGTGAATGCAAAATGCGACGTGGGTTGATCTTTCAATCAAATGATTTTTTTTTCACAATAGATATTATAACAATTTACGTTCAAATTTTTTTTTTTTTTTTTTCTTTTTCTTTTCGCATCCTTTGTTCATCGAGCCGATTTTTTTTTTTTTTTTTCAGTAATATAAATATTTTAAGAGATTCTTTTATAAATAAAGCGGTGATCCCTAGTTTGTTTTAATTTTTTAATATTACAGTACATTAATTACATTTCATCAAAATCTCGTTGAGATGATATGATCCATCGATTTGCGCGCACATTTACCTCTCACATAATAATATAACGTCAAAATTTATTTTTGAAGAATATGTAAATCAATATCCTTTGTTTGTACCTGTTACAATTTTTTACTTACCTATTTATTTATCTCTTGTATTTTTAATTTTATCATCATTCATCCATCAATCATTTTGGATTTGTTATTATATGCGATACCTTGTAAATTAATGCATATTTGTTTTAAACTTTCTTAATTGAAGCTCCCTGCTTTTTTTTTTTTTTTTCCTGACGGATTCAAAAAGAGCGTTTGGGGATCGAAATTTTCTCGAGATGATTTTTTTTTTTTTTTTTTTTTTTTCCCCTCCCTCTCAATAAATACATAACGGATCGGATATTTCTTTGCCAAACAAGGTTCAGTCATTTACATTTCCCATTAAAAGGAAATCTTTTCAGCCTGCTGCACCGAGTTAAGGAAAAAAAAACTTTTTTTTCTTAATGATACTCCGTGTCACATTGGACTCTGCTACCGCATGATGAATAATGAATCATACAAGCATGGAAAATCTTTTTGCGAGATCATTGCAATTATCTGATTTTTTGATATATCCTTGAACGGTGTGAAGTCCGAGAAAGTCAAGCATCCGTGTATATGCGTGTAAGCTAAGAGTTTCTAAACTTAAACCTACCGTGTGTATACACACACACATAAACACACTTATGCGCCAAAAACCAACTAATTGATTACAATGGGAAATTAAAATAGTCCTAGTTGATAAAGTTTAAACTCTATTATTACACATACATTTAACTTATTTGGTTATTATTATTGAAATCGTCTTCCGACTGGAGGCTTTTTCGGAAATACGTGATCGAATTCTCCTTATGAAAGTCGGTCATCAATTCGACGGGTTAACCGATTAGTTTGTCACCGGTTTTTAAAACAGATGCCAATTGTCCAAGACAAAGAGTCATTCGCATAATCGTATTCAACTCTTTTCAAACTTGAAACCGTTGCCCAATTACATTAAAACCGTACATCTCTATTGTTGAACTTTGATCAAATGTTGTTAAATATTGTTTAAAAAAAAAAAAAAAAAAAAAAACCGATGGATTCATAAAAAGCAAAAAGAATAAAGATAAAAAAAGCAATCACACATTTTTCTTTGTCGCGTACATCTTTTTTTTTTTTTTATGAATGCAAGCAAAAGCACAATTTGTAAACGCAACAATCTCGAAACCCGTCCGAACAATATCTTGCAGCATTTTATTTATCCTCGCACATTTGTCTCACTTTTTGGGGGTGCTTTATTTTCAAACATCTTTTTTCCTCTTTTTAATCAAGGCTTGTAACACAATTTCATAAATGAATCAGCAGACAAACAAGTTCTTTTATTCTTTGCTTCCCACATATCTATCAATATCTGTCTGCATAATAGCAAACTGTGAGCAATCTCACATTATTATTTTTTTTGTTTTAAAATAATAAATAATACATCAATATTATCTCTAAATCTCTAAATCATGATCATTACACTTTTCACGTACTTATTGGGCTCTCATTTAAGGTAAATCAATTTTTTTTCTTAAAAAAAATGAGATAAAGATTGAAGATAAAAAAAAAAAAAAGATAAAGTACATTTCTTTATTTATACATTACATTAATCTCCTCTATTGTATCAAAAAATAAAACAATTTAAAATTATTTTTTAAATCTAAATTTGTTTTATATTTATTTTTATATTTTGATCCATTTATATTTACCTTGATCCTCATTTTGTTACGTCTAACCCTTCCAAAGGTCGAAAATTTTGTGTAATCGATCACGGGACGATTCACAAAGCCATTGTTCGTTAGCACGGTCGCACCAAATGATTGGCACCAATGAGATTGAAGTCCACCAAAATTTTCAATTGCCCCTTAAAGTCATTCTGACCTTAGTTAGTCAAGGAAATATTAAACTTTAATGAAAAAAAAAAAAAAACTTGTCGGACCTTTTTTTTTTATTTTATTTTTTTTTTTTTCCTTCACACTTCATTCATTCGCTATTTTGACATTTTTGACAGAGGGACAGCCTTTTGATCTCAAATGACAGAAACTTGTCTTTCTTAGATGATACCGCCACGCGATAAGATGACACGAGACCACGCAACAAACATAAGCCAATCCTCCAATGAGATGATTGATGACAAACAGGTTTACAATATTATTAAGATATTCCAAAAGGTCTTTGAAATCCGGTTATGAAAATAAACAAATAGGTATTATAAGGTAAATAGTGATGCAGGCTGATTTGTTTACCAAAAGAAAATTTGAATTTCAAAGAAAATTTAAAACATCAATGACTTACATCAAACTACGTTTATTCTCACCTTAATAAGCGTTTACGTGCAGGTGGTCCATAAACCTGGGATTGCTTACCTACCAAATGTTTAAAGAATAATAAAAAAGACGATGCATTAAAAAGTAAACAAATGTGTCGTATCACTTTTTTCTTTCCCCTCTGGCGAAATGTGAACTTAAATGAGTAACTCTTGTGTCGGATTTAATTTATTTTTAGGAAAGTTGATCTTTACAACGCCCTTCATCCAAACAAATAATGCTCCTTCTTCAACGAAATGGTGGCCCACTCCTTTTGAGGAGCAAGGATGTCGCTCACTCACCACTGACCACCCCCATGCAAGCCGATTATCATCCTTTGTGGTTGATCATTCTCTAACCGTGTATGTGCTTCATTAAAAATTTCTCCTTATGAAAAAAAAAAAAAAAATGGTTTTTTCCAACAGCGGTCAATAAGAGTCAACTGCAACGTTCGAGCCCTTTCTATATTTGGAAATCCCAATAAATAAATCGGCCAAGGACAATAAATTTAATATCGAGATAATTTTTTTAATATTACATACATACATACATGAACATTTATTATTACCATTTGTTCATTAACAACGAAACGAGTTTTTGTTCTTTCTTATTTCACTTTTGACGGATATGTTTGCTTTTCTTGGGTTACAAAATTTCTGAAACAAACACTTAATTTCCATTGAAAATATCAATTTCATGTATGGTAAATCCCTTTTTTTTTGACAAGTACTTTTTCTTTCTTTTTTCTTTTTTGAGGTGCATATTCTTCCTTGTTTGGGATGAATTTTTGAATTCGCCTTTTTTGTGCTTCTTTTCTTATTTACTCAATTAGCCGAAGAAAATGATTTAGAATATTACCATAGCGTAACATGTCATGTCTTTATATGATGGGTGTTCTTTATCGTTTCGTGTTGGTGTATTTGATGGACGTATGCGATGCGCAAAATAAAAAAAAATGATGTCAGGAGTGTCGGTGCCTTGTCAAGTTCGGAAAAAGGATTCAATTTTATGGCAATCAAATGGATCTGGATCTTGCGAGAAGCAAGAATTTTGATCATGTGAGCGTGTTTTATGTCGTTGGCTGATCCTCATATATTGATGTGATCAATCAAGTCAAATTTGATGTTACATTTGACGTTATGGTTTATTTATTGGAGTACCTTTGACATGAGCTGTCATTTTAAATATTTATTATTAGTTTTAGAAAATAAAATTTTTTTTTTTTTTTTGTAGCATTGGTTTTAGGTTTTGGTTTTGGTTTTATTGTATTTTATTTTTTTGACGTATGTATAAACTTAAATTTACCAATATAACCAAAATCATAACATCAAAAAATCAACTTTTGGGGATTGTTTCACCCTTTTTTGATGGAGTAACCTTGATTGACAATAATTACAAAATAAGGAGTTATAAAGATTATTGGAGTATAAAATTTTGTGTTTCCACAATTCCCACAACGTTCATTCTAATCAGATAAAGTTGATTTTTATTTTATTTTTATTTTATTATTCAAACATCTCGTTTTGTCACAATACTATTGTAATATTTCTTATTAAGACAACTTTAATTTTTTTTATTTTCTTATTGTTGGATACCCTGAAACAAAATGTCCCCAACAAAAAAAACTTGAAATCACACTGGTTTTTATCTCACTTTTTTCACAATCACTTTTTCAAACACAAGAATAAAAAAAAAAAAAATGCTCTCTTATCAAAATAAATAATAACAATAATAATAAATAAACAAAAAAACAAAACCTTAAAGAACAATGTACTATTTACATCACTATTATTCGAAAATTCCTGAAATTTACTCAAGGGAAGGAGGATAGAAAGAGAGAGACAGAGAAATTGAAAAGATAATGAAATTTATGGCGTAACCTTAAAATCAAAATCGAAATGATTTCATTTATTGGCTTAAAATTTTATTTACATTTTTTTGTTGAATCATTTTTAGTTTGTGATGTGCAATGGTAAATGTTCAGCCCAATTTTTTTATTACAAATATTGTTGTTGTACATTTTCAAAGGGAAATTCATTGAGTACTCAGTCATTAAACCTTTTTTCATTTTTTTTTTTTTTTTATTCCTTTATTTTTTTCTTTTTCCTCAAATCCGGTGTTAACCGAGGAGACGAATCCTTAGAATCACTACAAAATGATCATGGTTGTTATATTTATAGGGTCATATGAGATCAATAAAGCCGAACTCTGGTCCCTTTACTATCAATACAAATTCGAACTCTTGGTGGACAACTTAGGCATCGGTGGGCCCTAGGTTTATGTATCTAATGCGTGTCACGTGACATAAAAATAAATATTACGCCAGAGAACGAGTTTATTTAAAACAAACGCGTCCGCCGACTACTCGATATGGTTAAGCGGGTCTCATTCTAATTAGCTGTCAAATACGCGTGATTAGTACGAGCACAAGTTATCCAAACGTTTTGAATATATAAACATTTTTGAAGATAAAATATTATTTGCTAACGGTGATGTCCACAGATTGCCCAATGCGTCCGAATGATCTATTAGGATGCTTGTAATAATTTTTTTTTATTTTTTTGTTTGAGAATGATAAATATTATTATTATTATTTTTTTTTTGACAACCGCAATGTTTACCCTTAAAGTTTCTAAACAAACCACCATGACTATTAATTTAAATTACTAGTCATTTCTTGTTTAGATTTAAACTAGATTTTTATCTTGTACCTTGATCTACTTTTTTTGTTGGCGTTATACGGTAATTATATTTATGGTAGTATTGAGCGTTATTTGTTCAAGGCCACGCTAAATAAGATCAAACCATTCGGTCTGTTCGGTCCGATATGTTCATTCACCATCACCATTTACCGATTTACGCTATTACGCGAATATATTGGTAGGTAAAATGAGCTGCTTTTAACTGAAGTGACCCTAAGGTCTAGTAATCGGATGTATTGCAGAGCGCATTGATCAATGAAAAAGTTGAAAACTAATTCGATTACTATTTATAGCATTCATTATGTTTATTTCATTCTTATTTCCCTCCCAATAATATCTCTCCACATGTTTACCCTTTTTTACATTAATGTGGCACAACCGAATAATGTTCCAAGGAACCCTCCTCCCTTCATTGAAAGATCAAAAAAATTATTATTCTACGGGACCTTGAGATATCTTATTTTATTTTTATTTTTATTTTATTTTATTTTTTTTATGTTTTAAGGATAATGCTTTTTAGGCGTATAATGATACCAACTTTCATTGGGTGGGAATCATTTAGCAATGGGATTCGTTCGATTATCAATTAACGTATTATCGGTTACATTTTGCTTGTCACAATGTCAACGATAATTCGTTCCCAAAAGTAGTACATGTATGAACATCGACCAGAACCATCAGAAAAATTTTCGAATCTTTATGTGAACACTTTTTTTTATTTTGTGTAATGAATGAATCATGGAGGATATTATGATTATTACGATTATGATTATTATTATTCAGCTAGATTATTTTTTTCTTTGATGATATTTTAATCAATCTTTATTCAACGTTTTCCCTCCTTAATATTATTATGAACAAAGTTTCATTACCTAAACAATTATTCATCACCAATTTTGACACGTTTCATTTCATTGGTTCTCTATCAAGCTACAAAAGGGGTTAAAACAATATTAATAAAATATTTAATTTTAATAAGGGGGTGTTTAAGTTACCTTTGGATTTTTAGTCATGTTTATGTTTTCTTTTTTTATGTTGGTATCACTTTGATAAAATCTAATGTAAGGGACAAAATGAAACGAGTTATTTTCTTTTTGTAAAAGAAATGAGAGGCTTGTAACTTTTTTATTTTTTTGTTGTTGTTGCATACAAGGAATGAATTACCTTTTAATTCGTCATTAACCATCGCAAGACAAATTTGTTCTTTAACCACAAATGGTAATCAACAATTATTAAGGATTTAGATTATTTAATAACACGCGATAATATAAATATTATCGATTTTTTTTTTTTTTACGATCAAAAATATTTTTCACAATTATCTTCTTGAATCTTTCTCATTACGTAATCCGAATTATTCCGTCAGTAGAAAATAACAAGTTTAATTTCTGTTTTTTTCTCTTGAAAGAAAAACTCATGGGGAAAGTTTTAAAGGGAAATTATTTGGCCAAGCCACTTTTGTAATATTTACGATGCGCATGGCATTCTTTATTTTAATCGGAAATTACACATGAAGAAATTCATCAAATATATAAACTTTTTTGTAATGTCGTAAAACATTAATTATTTTGAAATACGTAATCTTACAATCTCATTCAGATAAAATGACAAAAATGAAATTAAAACAACAATTGAACACATTGTTCATGTTTAAAAAGGGGGGGTCAGTTAATTTGGGAAAAAAAAAAAAAAAAAAAAAAAACCACCACCACCAACTCTATTTTTAATAATTGCTTGTGACGTACCTCAAATAACGCTTAGCCCTTCAACCTTTTTTTTTTTTTTTTTTTTTTTTTTTTGAAACAATTTAAAATTTCTTCAATTCTTTTTAATTTTTACCCCACAAATAATCTCATGCTTAAAGGGATCTTGGTAAATCCCACGTGTGAGCTTTTTTAATTTTTCTTTCGGTTATTAATTAACTCTTTCACAAGTAATTCATATGTAAATCAAAGATTGAAATGTAAATTTCTTTGATATTAATTTGAAAGTCATTTACTATATATCATTTATTAAAGTTAAAACCTTTTTTTTTTGGCGGGAAAAAAAAAAATATTTTTTAAATTAATTCTTCATTCTCCTTTACATTATCTTTATGTCATCATGATATAATAATAATAATAATAATAAAATTACAATCAAGATCGGAAGATCCCAATAAAAGATTTTCTATTAGGTAATCAATGTAAAGATCATTTTTTTTTTTTAATTTTTGAAGTAAAATACAATTTGGCGGGAAAACTCTAATTTCAAGTATCTGAGAATTATTAATTATTAAAATTCAAAAAAAAAAAATTTCAAATAAATAAATAATAAAAAAAAAAATAATAAATTTTTTTAAAAAAAAAACAGTAAATCATCGCAAAGCAAACGAATTGTTTGTATTTTAAAGTGAAAAAAAAAAAAAAAAATTAAAGATAAAGTTCTGCAAAAGATTATGTTCGTTTCAAGCACAATAAAAACTTGCAAGAAAGTCTTCATCAATGTACGGCACGTGATTTTTAGAGCACTATGGCCTGTATCAATGATTTTTCTTAACTTCAGCCCGAATTATAAACATTCACGCCAATTCGGGAATATACGTTTTATCAATCTCATTTTATAATCGGTAAAAAGGGTATAAACATCAAATAATATTCTGTACAAGCGCATTCATGGAATCTTGGGAATCATATTTAGAGAATTTAAGGAAAGTCGCGGTCTGATATCTTTGGAGAAAGAAAGTTTGATTCTTTATCTAGTTCCCGTCGCAATCTGAATCAAACCGTCATGCCCGTCTAATATTCGCGTCAACTAGCGTAATTCCCGATGATTTTACCATTCTCACGACACGAGCATGTGACCTCCCTCATACGTAAGGAATATTGTCATCGAGGTTTTCTAAATGCACATATTGTTGAAATATCTATTACCAGAAGAGAATACTGCAACGCCAGACAATTTTGGGATATCTCCTATCTGTCAATTGGTAAGAAAAGTAATAAGAAAAAAAAATAGATATTAAATTATAAAACTACTGATTGAAAATCTAAAAATGATTATTTGTATCATAGTTTAATGGCCAACAAATATAGAAATATTCTTTTTCTTATAGTAAGTAAAAAATTTATTACAAAAGAATAAAATAATTAAATGATTAAATGAAATAAGAATTTATAAAATGAAATATTAAAAAATTATAAATTATAGATATTTTAATATAAATAACATAATTCTATTAAAAATAAATTATATAAAATTATATAAAAGTAATATGGTCAATCTCTTTAAATATATCACTTTTGGAACTATAGTGAAAATTTTAAAAAAATGCATTTAAAAAAAATATTTATTTAATGAGAAAATTTCTATATAATTTCTACATGTTTAAGATTAAACACACATGCATTTAAATATATATATATATATTATGTATATTTAAAGAAGAGAGAGTTAACTGTAATGCTATAAAAAAAAATCTATTTATAAATTATATTTATTAAAAATTCTTAATTATTATAACAAATTCTTTTAATAATAATTGATAAAAATAAAATAAGAAAATACAAGCTATTATTAAAGTAATTAAACTTCAATATATTTTAAATTTGTAAAAATACACTTGTAATATATGACAGATTATACCAACTATATTGTTTAAAAAACGTGATTAAATCAAATTTTATAAGTAAAACCTCTTTTAACACTCTAAATAAACTTTTAGAATAAGTAAAAATACATCTCTATATATAAATTTTAAAGTCAAATATAAGTTTTATTAAAGTTTATTTTGAAAAAAAAAATTTTTTATATAAAATTATCTATAATACATTTGTTGATCATTTTATCAATCATTTCTAAAAAAGTATTTCAAAGTATAACATTATTAGCATAACTTATCACATATTATAAGAATACTTTATAAAATAAGTATTAGATAATTATAACATAAAGTTTTATTAATAATATATTGTATTATAACTAAAACTTTAAAAAATAATTTATGTAAATTTGTATTTTAAAATATATAATTATAAATTTTTATTCAAGTATAATTTAACTTATTAAAAAACATTTTAAAGATTAAAGATTTTTTAACTTGTAATTTAATTGGGTGCCGTCCAAAATCTCGAAATCCAAAATATCGAAAGGTTAAAATCTCGAAATCCAAAATCCCGAATGGTACAAAATCTCGAAGTCTAAATTATCGAATGATATAAAATCCCGAATTTTCCTTTAAATGCATACATACTACAGCATATAAGTGTATATATCATGATTTGTTAAAAATTTTTTTATTACATCGCATCGCAATTCATGATTTAATATTTACTTATACAATTAATGAAAAAGAATGTTCAATCGGAGGGAGCTTTGCTTATGCATAA
>CAJVPQ010000134.1:0-38160 GCA_910591825.1 Funneliformis caledonium
ATATTTCATATTTTATTTCAAAATAAAATTTTATTTTACAATTCATCATCATTTTCCAATTCATCTAATTCATCAGCTGAATCACTATCTATATCTATAACTTCTCTTTCATTTTCATCAATTTCCTTCTTTTTTTCATCTTGCCTAAACAAATCTTCTTCTGATCCATCTATTGCGTTACTAATACCACATTTTTTAAATGACTTTACAATCATTTCCTTTGGAATTTCCGCCCATGCCTCAAGTATCCATATGCAAATAATATTATATTCAGGTTTTCTTAAATTCCCACCTTTAGTATAAGAAAATTGACCTGAACTCATCCAAATGTTTCACTTTCATGAAGTCTATCTTTAAATGGCTTATTAAGACAAACATCAAGTGGCTGAATAATAGAAGTGACCACTAGAAATAATTGCCAAATTAGTATTTTCATCGAATGCAATTTTTTTTATAGCATCTGTCTTATGACCTTCAAAACTATCCATAACAAGAAGGGATCTTTGTTTATTGATTCTATTTCCTCCTAGTCTTTTTCTCCAAACCTTATCAAACCAGGTTTTCATTCCAGATTCATTCATCCATCATTTTGGATGCATCAATACAATAATTCCAGAAGGTAAATTCTTTGGCATTTGCTTATCTTTAAAAATGACAATTAGTGGTAATTTTGTACCATCTGCAAGAACTGTAAGAACACATGTAAACTGATTTTTTTCATTCCCAGTTGTTCGAATTTGCACAGTTTTAGCATCATGATTTTCTATAGTTAAGTTTCCAACCATATCAAAATAAACAGGAGTTTCATCCATATTTTCAATTTCACAAAGTTCATATTCAAATTGTTTTCGTTTTTAATAATAAACTGCTGAAACTCCAAAAGTTTGTCATTAAGGTGAGCAGAAAGTTTTTGGTCGATTTTTGTTTTACGTCGCAGAAAAAATCCATTCCTTTTAAGAAAACCATAAAACCAACGTTCTGAAGCAAGAAAATTTTCACTATTTGAATAAACATGAGCAAACTCTTTTATTAAAATTTCTTTCATATAAATTTCAACCATTTTAGAAATCACTGCAATACCATCTTTTCAAAATTCTATAAGCCATGTTTTAAACTAGTTTCAGCTTCGGGATATTATGCTTTTCTTCCTGCGCCAATATGTCGATTTTTCCTTTTGCTGATTTGAGTTTATCTCCCTGTTTTTTCTAACGTGAAATCATTGAATAATCAATAGAAAAATGACGTGCAGCTGCTCTTTGACCATGATTTTTTGCATATTGCAAATCTCAAGCTTTTTCACTAGCAGAATATGATGACCTTTGAATTTTTGGCATTGTGTGTGAAAAAAATGTATGTAAAATAGGGTAAATTGAATTTATATAAATTTATGTAGTACAAAATTTTTTCGAAGCATAAAAAAAATTAAAAAAATTTCTGAATTTAAGCATCATCCCAAACTTTAGTGAAAGTTTTCCTCAAAAAAGTGGTGCTTAAAATCAGAAGGATACGGTATATTTGAATAACTTTTGAGTAAAATTGTTTGTTTAAACTTATTTTGAATTTGATAACACGTCTAAATGTTAGTTTTATTAATTTTTTATTAAGATTTTGATATAATTTTACATTTTTATAAGCTTTGATATAGTTTTACCTTTTTTAGAATTTTGCAGATTTTTTAATAAAGTTTTAATATAATTTCACTAAATTTTACCTTTTTCTATTTAGATAACTTACAAAACCTCTAGTTTCTCTAGCAATCTTACTTTTAAGCTTACTTTAAATTTACTTAAAAGTGATACACTTTAAATTAACTTGTTTATCTCAAATCATTATATGGTTTCTGTCATCATACTAAATTTTTAAGAATCGACTATATGTTTTTTGAAGACTTTCTTTAATTATGGCTGAATAGATGATAAGAAATGGGTTAAATTTAATAATGTGATTAATATAATTTGTTCTTAACAGATCCTTAAAATTATTATAAAGGAAAAGCTTCACATATAAGAAGTATAATAGCAACATTGCAGATTTTTTTTAAATTTATTATAATAATTGTATTCATTATTTATTTTATAGACAATGAGAGGGATAATCCAAATCTTTATGCAGAGAAATGGGATGAATCGGAAATTCTTAACAGTATATAATTATATGATGTAAATAATTTGTTTACAACTACTTTACAGAATTTATTTTTTTGATAGATTTTAACAGCTTTATTATCAAATAAGAAAATTTTTCATATCGTTTTTTATATTATTTATTGTATAATTTTATTTACAATGTAAAGTTTAGATGTTCCTTTTTAATATAATTAATAAAGAACAGGAAATAACTTATTTTTAAACATTTAAATCTAGAACACATTAAAGTGTTTAAGTTCATATATAAATCTAGGAAAGGAGTCCCAATTGTTTGTTCTCTGGTAAATCAGTTATTTCGCTACAAATATCTAATGATTAGAAAACCACTTTGAAGCTCAGCATATATATTTAGTTGCAATTTTGGTATTTATGAGTATTAAATATTTATTAGTTCAAACTTTTAATAACTTTAAACAAAATTCTTACAATTGCTAGTGATTTGATTAGCAATTGAGTGATTATATCAAGTGTTTTTTTCTCTTCTCATACAAAGTCATTTAAAATTTTTTATAACGTGCGTGTCAAGGTTATATTAATATAATAAGATATGATTAAATTAAAATTAAATGCGGAAAAGTCTAGTTCAAATTATTATTTCTTCATTATCATAAATAAAGTCATGATAAAATTGCTTTTGACAATGATATAAATAGGTAAATTCATTATTATTCATTTGAATACGAATAAAATTTATAATACAATAATTATATTATTTGATGACGTGTATAAAGAAATCGGATTACTTTTCTTGATTGAAATATCAGCAATTATTCCATTGAATTATATTTGGCCGGCGGAAAGCGAGGTTTAATACTCCAATTTATTTATTTAGAGGATCAGAACCTTTATAGATACAAGGACAAGTTTATTCCACCCTTCATCTGAAAATTTTGCATATCTTTTTTTAAGTTCTTTCAGAAGTAGAAAGAGGATTGAAAAAACAAAATGAAAAAATTTTTTTTGAAAGAATAGTAATAAAATAATCAAAAACTTAGATTCGAATTTATTTATTTCAAACGAAGATTCGAATGTTCTGTTTTCAAACCTACTTAATTAGAAATTAAAGAGGGGCAATAAAAAGAACAAATGAACCAAAAGTTTAAATTGCTCCACGATCATTCAAAAAAAGGCACCACATCCCCTTAAATATGCAATTATAAACTTTTTAAAACAAATTTTATATAATAAAAGTAAGATAAAAACATTTTTTTATTTTATTTATTAAAAAGGTTTGTATAACGATTCAAAATAGCGAGTTATTTCAAAAATTTATTGGTCTATATGATAGCCTATTTTGAATCTTGACTAAAAACTAAGTTGTACTGCGCCATGTATATGTAAAATAAAGTAAGAAAATAAAAATGATGGATTTTTTTTAAATATATCACGATATTCTAATACTACGGCAGAATTGATGTGGTTAAAAAATAATTTATTCCGAACAATTATAACTATTTAGATGGTATATAAGCGATTTTCATATTCTTTAAATTCCTCTTTAACTATCATAAAGGTAATAAAACACCAAAAGAACGGTATTCCATTTATTTATATGTGGCATACATTATACCATTATTATATAAAGGCATGAAGAAATTGAAAATACGATGTCAAATGATATACTGTAATTGTTTATTTCTTTCCCTAATTGTAAATGTATACCTTAAAGAATTCTTAACACAACTAGGTAAGCGTTTAACATAAAAGCACGCATAAACAATCTTCATTTAATAATAAATTATTTTATAGAGGAACTTTCTCCAAAAATTACTATTCATCCCGAAGGAGCCTTAAAAGAATATTTTGGAGATGGTATAATATTTTCCAATGGAGATGTACCAGTTCATCGCAAAAATCTCAAAATACTTATTACTTTTAAAATTTGACTTGGACTATCTCACAATTTGAACGCACGGTCTAGGGCAATCTGCATATCATCCAGTTGAGCGGAGTATGGCGTCGCTTTCCAGAAAGTTGGCGCGCATTGAGCTAGATGCTTTTACGTATGGCAAACATCTTGGTATGTATAAAGTAAACAATGCTCAATAAATTTATAGTGATTGGAATTTCTAAATTAATCTCATACAACAAAATTCAAATAGTGCTGTGAAGAGTTGCTTTTGGATATCATTTTGGCACAACTATTGACTTAATATCATCTTTACATGGTGGTATATTAGGGGAATCGATTTATCATATCTTATTGAAAAAGGAAAAGTTCTAATAATGAAATTTTTTAATAATGGATGGAGATTTGCAGTCAAGAGGGAATTGATACTGATTTAAGCAATTAAGGGATAAAATGGTTATATTCGTCGAAGGCCATGACAGTAAGTATACTTTTATTTATTTATTTTATTCTTAAATGGTTTTAAATGTAAATAGTAATGATGATTATAAATAAAAACAGCACATTATTTTTATTCTTGAATCTTTTTACAAATAAATTTTAAGTCGCTATAAGAAGAAATGATTAGTGTACTTGGAAATACCTACTTCAGAACAATTAAAGGTAACTAGTTCAGTATTTTCACATTTTGCAAAAATCATTTAACTGAAGCAACAATTGTTTTTAAGGAAATGATATATCAACGCAATTATTAAAGATGCTTAAGACTTTATTTACCATCTCTAGTAATAACGCCTCGAAAATTAGCAAAGCAATAAGTCGATCCTTATAGACTTGAAAGATTTTTAAATTGGTTCTCATTTTATGTTGGACTCAGTATTAGGTATTATGAACAAGGTTGTTTAACTACAAATATCCATCAATTGACCTCTTTTAATACCGTTATATTTTTTAAAAAAAAAAAAAAAATTTTTTGGTTAAGAAAGGGAGAGAATTTATATACTTATAATATTTCAAAAGAATATTAAGTGCTTATTGATATATGGGCGCTTTAAAATATTATGATTTTTGAGCATGAATTCAAAAAAAAATTTTTTTTTTGTAATTTCCTCTTATAATATTGTGAACCAGTCAAGTTAAAAAGTAAGTCTGCACCACGGTTAAGACGTTTGTGACGTTTGTGACGAAATAGGTCTGGTTTCTTCTATCATGTATAAAGAGATTATTTTTAAGTTCTGGTCCCATTGTAAGTATAAGGTAGCAAACATTTAATCACGATCTTTAATTTATGATAACCGTAATGACAATGGACATCAAATTAAGAATCATTTGAATTGAAACGAAAAATTCTTTTTATTGATAGGAATTAATACAACAGTGACATCAATTAAAATTTTAACGATAACTTTCAATTAGTGAAAAAAAAAATTTGACCCGCTTATTCTATCCGATTATCTATTAAAAGCATGATCAAGGTACTCTATAACGATTTTTCCGTTATCTGACACTTTGCTAACGCGAAAACTCATTCCAATATCTGTTTTTTCAATTTGTCTTCTTGTCCTATATTACAAAGTGGTGTCAGATTTATCGTCATAATATGTTTTCTAGTATCTTTAATTTGTTAAATTTGTTACTTACCAATCCGGCAAGGCCCTTTCACATTCAGAAAGTTGTCTCCCATTACGAAAAGTGAATACTGTACTCCAACCATTTACGTTTACCCCATTCCACTGTGGATCTGTGATATGAGAGATGAGGTATTCCTTGAAATGATCCACACACCTTATTAGCTTAAATTTCGTACGAATAGGTAAGATGTAAAAAAAATAAATAAAATAAGGTACCATTGTCTGATTCGGTCCATCACGCGGAAATGGACGATTCCATTGAATTAACCAGGCTTGTTCATTAACTTGCATCTTGTTGTCAATAATTTCAAGGAGTATCCTTGCATTTGTTCTCAAATAATATGGGATGAAGGCGGGATCTAAACGAAAGGGAGGGAGTATAAAGACAAGAGAGGTTGTTATATGTGAACGAATTTTAACCTTTCGTTTGTTTGCATATCATACTCACCTAAATCGCATCTCTTTGAAAGCTCATTTATGTCATCTGACAATACGAGGACGTGAATATGATCCTTGGCAAGCTGCTTGGGGAATAGCGTTTGAATTTCTCCCAACGGAGGCAACAACTCGCCTCCGATATCCTCAATATTGATGGTTGCGTCGGCGGAAAGTTTATGAATGCTTTGATCATCACCAGTTGGGATGTTGACCTTCCAGAGGATAAGTTTATTTACATCGATAGTGCTGAACAATAGCTGTTTTTTCTCTTTGATGACATTCTTGAGTTCAACAATGTCTTTGTCCTTTCTGATATTGATTTTGAAGGTTTCTGAGTCACCAGGAACAAAGCAAGTAATGAAAGGCATAATGACGAATCCTTTGTTGCCGAAATTTTTTTTTTTGTTGCGTTTTAAAGCTTGGGGTTACTTTTCTTTTTCTTTTACGTTTTTTTTTACGAAACAAGATTGGTTAATTGAATAAAAATCTCAAGATCGACGTATTAAACTAGGTTAGGTTGACGTAACGAAATCACATGAATACAATGGGCCAATGAAAATCCATTGACCCGCAATTTTAAAATATTCTCGAACAAAAATTTATGAAAACTACGGATTAGAAAATTCTAGACGCTACACAAACTACAGAAATTGGTAACAGTAGTGATTAAACTACCTTTGCTTCGACTTCGCCCACGTCCTATAGCAAAGGTATCAATTATTTGGTCCAAGAATAAAGAATTACTAATATAATAATAATGATTACTCTATCGGGTTTCTTCTTTCGTTTTTGAATTAAAATAAACCCACAATGATTTTAATTGATTCTTTTTTTTTAAAAAAAAAATTTTTTTTTTTTTTTTTTTTTGGACTTTTTGGACTCGATAAAAAGAAGAAAATTTGGTTGTGTATTTAAAACAATTTGTTTTAATAAATTTTGGACCGATAAAAATGTTTACAACCCATTTTTTTATTGTCTAATTTAAGTATTGCATCAGCTGCTGATTAAATTTAATATGTACAAAAAAAGTGAGATTCGTCTATCAAAAAGGAAACTTAACGCGTATCGTAAAGAATTTATTAAATTATTTTTACTACATTTTAACTAATGTAATTTATATAATTTATATTTTAAATTTTTTTTTTTTCTATAAATACAAAAAAAAACATTTATTTACATGTCACATCCATTAATTATATTAATTACCAAATTTCCCATCATCCTAAAATTTGTTGTCACTCCCTTCTCCCTTAATCGTCTCATTATCATTATCGTTATCGTTATCACCATCATTATCGTCATCCTCATTATTCGCATATAATCCAATAAAATCATCAACATTATTACTATTACTGGTAGCGTTCGTGGTAACCGTATTAACAGTATTACTTGTATATCTTTTGCTGGTGCTACCGTTACTATCTTCATCTCCAATACTTCTTAATCTCTCCATCATACTGCTTCTTTTACTAGCTTCACTACTTTCGGTATAAAAAGTATTACTCGTATCTCTTTTGCTGGTACTGGAAATGCTGCTATCATCATTGCCTATTCGTCTTATTCTCTCCATGAAACTGCTTCGTTTGCTAGCGCCACTGCCGTCATCACTACCTAATTTTTTAATTTTATCAATTAAACTAGTGGGTCTATTAATCGTAATCGTAGGAGTTATAACACGAGTATTTGGAGGGGTAACATTTTTATTTGAGGCGGGTATGGATCGAGGGGTAGGGGATGATCTTGAAGGGTTATGATTCAGATGAAGAGGAGGGGGGTAATCATTTCCTTGGTATTGTAACGGAGATGGAGTTTCGGGACGTGATGTTTGATTATCATATTCTTGATAAGGAAATGGAGGGTCTTGATATTGATAAACAACTTGTTGAGGTATGTAACCATATTGTGGTATTACACCGGGTAATACAACATTCTGTACAATCTGCGGTTGAATAGGTGAATTTAAATATTGTTGTGGTTGGTTTGGGGGTAATAATGGAGATGGTGGGGTATAATTCGGATAACTTTCAGCATAAGATTGATAATACTGCTGACCACCTCCAAAATGAGCTTGTGGGTAATAACCGTTTTCCCATCTATTTCCGCCGATGGATGAACTAGCTTGACTAAAATGACCGGAATTGGTGGGTGTATACTGAACCGATGAACTGTAAGGCGAAGTAGGTGTACTAGGTGAATGAGGTGATCGAGTTAGTGAACGTGGTGTACTTGGTGAATTAGGCAAATTAATTGAAATCTGTCTTGCAGTTTGGACCGTGAAATGTTCAGTACCGGGAGTAACGATGTGACTATCTATACCCTTGTTCGTTATAAATCTCTTCCTCCTTTTCTGTCGAAGGTAACAAGTGACAGTCGAGATGAGTATGATCAAACCTACACCCGCAGTCGATAATCCAATTATGATTGACGTTTGAGTTTTGGTGAGCGTTTTTGGATCCACATCCGACGCCTTTACCTCAAACGTATCCACCCACGTGAAATTTCTCGTATCCATCAAATATATTTTCGACGAGGTGTTCAACGGGCTTGTCACCGGATTGCTTATGTTACCAAATGATACAAACATGTAATCCTCAAAAATACTTGATGTAAAGTATACAAGGGGTGGTGGACGATTCCTCGCCGTGATTTGTGGTACGGACCAACGATATTGTCCATCCCTTGTTTCTAACACGGCCAATTCAGGCGTGGATGGGGTCCAGTAATCCTTCACACCTCCATAGATTATGATGTTTTCATCTCGTGTCAATACCGCTTGATGAGCTCTCCTTTCATCAATTACATCCCCTTGAGCTTCCGTAGACGACCAAGTGGCGGTATTAGTATCAAACAAATTCAAAACTTTCATGCTAACGTAAACGAATAAACCTGTATCCGAAGTGGATTGCTCCCAACCTCCGATTAAAACTATTAAACCATTACTTAAAATTGTTGACGTGTAATCACTACGTGGGAATGGTAAGGCCGGATCGGTTAAAGAGATGTTCAATGACCATTCCGAATTGAACGTGTCAAATGAATTCATATCTTGCAACAAGGTTGTCCCAAAACTTCCCGTCTTTTCATCAATCACCCCACCAAATGAATAGGCTTTACCATTCACGTCAACAGAAACTTGGGACTGCCTTCTCTGTATCGGTCCCACCCCTTTAACGATCGGTTCAAACCATGCTTTTGTTTCCGTGTTGAATGAATAAAGTTTATCATCGAGATTTAATGAATTATCCAATGGATTCGTTCTAAACCCTCCAAAGAGAAACACGTTATCATTTGACATGCCACCTACGAATGATTGTGTGAATGATACCCCGACCGGCATTGAAGTGACATCCACCCACGATAAGTTACTTAGGCTAAATGATTTTGATAAATCCAAGTAAAATGTTTGTGTCGATATATAGGATCCATCCCCTAAACCTCCAAAGAAATATAATTTATTTCCGACTAATGAACTTGAATGCGCATATCTTGCCTCCGGTGTAAATGATCTAACCGATACTATTACCAAGCATAACATCAAACAAAGGTATAATGACATCATAAAATACAAAAACGAATAATAATCCTGAGCATTTAAATAATACGTATCAAAGATTTTTTATTATTTAATTTTTTTTTTTTTTTTTTTTTTTTTTTTGAATTTTTATGTCAAATAAAATTTCAAATGTGAAAAAAGAAAAAAAAAAAAAAAATTTAAAGGGGAAAGGTGATTTTTTTATTTGAGCTTAGTAAATTTTCCTAAAACAAATAATCAATCTATTGAAAAAGATTTTTATCATATAAATAATGAACCGAAGAGAAGAAACCGATGCATCATGCAGTTTCAGTAATGATCGAACTTTCTTTTTATGTTAGAGATTATCCTTTATATCTGAAACAAAAAATCAAACCTGAAACATTATTGAGGATCGACATCTTGATATTGTCAGAGAAAAAAAAAATAATTCAGTGGACGTTTCGGCGACAAATCCGGAGTTTAGAGACGAGATGATCAGTCATATCAATCCCAAAATAAGGAGTGAATTATAATTGTGAACTTTGGGTTCGATTGGTCATAATTTCAGTCTAATGTATTTTGGGATTATTAACAGACCAATCAGGATTAAATTGGAGATATTTTCATGATTGTTTTTCTCACGTTAAATTTTACTATGATCAGACCAGACCATATATGACGCATTTCTTGAATCTCCTGTTATCGTGTGTAGACGCCAAACCTATAAATTTAGTAATATGATATTTTGTAAGAGAATTAAGTATCCCTCTACAGATTTGAAGATTTGAGATATGAAGATATGACTCAAAGAAATTATTAAAAATTATTAAATTAGAAAAATATAACCTCATAGAGTAATATGGTCCTGCAAATTTCTATAAAGGTTAATGTCAAAAAAATTTTTATTAATTCATACCCTTAAAATCCGATCGCCTTTATTTAGATTGTCTGTGATCCCAAATGATGCAATTGAGGCGCAGCTGTTTGATTAAATAATTAACCTTAGATCGATTATTGAAATAATTACTTTATAATGTTATCCATCCGGATAATAATCCGAGAATTTGCACATGTTAAACAGAATCTTTTGAAAGCAAAATTTCCGTAATAATAGTAGCATCTTTAAATATACCTCTTCTTGAGTCAACCCGAAGATCAACCTTTTTGCATTTCATGTTGGCTTCTTATTGCATCTACTTCTGCATTCATTAGGCATGAAGCCTATTGTTATCGTCAAATAGGTTTATCGCAACTCTGAAAAGTCAAAACTCTTTCATGAATTAGCGCATGCTTACGAGGATGCCTCCAAGAGCATCAGCATATGAAAAATTCGACGGGTTGGCATACTAAAATTGTTATTTGGATGATTAATTAATTCCCTTTGCTACTTGTTCTCTCTTTCTTTGCGTCTGAATTAATCTAATCCGATGATAATTCAATTTCAAAAACGTTTCTAATACTTTATACAAATATTATTCGTGTCATTAAATCAGTGTAAATTGAATGATCAATCATTGCTGTCTTGTTGTGTCTATAGTCACGTGAATGATATGTTGTATGTATTATTTCACACATATGGTTATCCCCATAAAAAAAAAAAAAAATAATAAAAAAATAAAAAATGGCCGTTGAACGGACCAACGAGCACCATAATATTGTTGGATGCAGTGGCGAGAAAAATTAACCAACGTTTCGGTTCTAACTTCAGTAGTTATCAATGTAGTAGAAAATTTACTACCCTCGTTAGGAGTTATAAAGTAAGTTATTAATAGGTGACTTGTCATTCATCACTTGCCAAGGAAATTTACGTTTAACCTTTATGACTAGTTAACGTGTTTGTACTTTGCCAGAAGTAGTAAAGGAAAGAGAAGCAAGAACGGTGAAATGTATTTCAATGAATTTTAAACACAATTTTGGTTAAGACCGGGTAAATTTCCTCCTGAAATATTTTCTTCAAGTAACGATTGAAAAGATCTCCTTCTAGAATTAGTAATTTTAAAACTTCAAAATTTTTTTAACATCCTTATTTTTTACAATTGTGAGATTGATAGAAAAAATACAATTACAGACACAGTAAAACTTTTCAGATCATTTATCATATTTTATTTTGTGATATAAAATTTTTTATCCTGGCTTCAATTTGATATTATAGCAATATTTTGAGTGCGATTTATTTTAAAACTTTTATTTAAGACAAATCCGGCCATATGTTCAAACCAATAAAACCAATAAGCAAGCAAATTATCTAATATATTTTTTAATTAAGCAAATCAAATTATCTTAAAAAAATTCACCCTGCTGACCCAGCAACCCAAATGAATTTTTGTCAGATAATTTATAACAAAAGCGAAAAAAAAATTTTGCTACTCAGACCTGAATCTTTTTTTGCTTTTGCCATGAGAAAAATTAAACTATTTTAAGAGGATAATAAAAAGTAAAAAAAAATAATTTGTTGGCCCAGCATCTTGAATCAATTTATAGTAAATTATATTTTAAAATATAATTTATAAATAAGTTATATTATATTATATTATATTAAAATATAATTTATTTTAATTATAAATAATTTTATTTGATTTTATATTTTATTAAAATTTTAAGTTATTATATTTTAGATTAAATTTAATAAAAATATATATAAATTATATATATCAATTAATTAATAAATTGGTTACTATAGTATATTTATAAATAACTTTATTATTTTAATTAATGTAATAATAATATATTTATATCATTAATTTATAAATTAATTATATAAAATTTGTAATTTTTTTACATTTAAAAGAAATAGATAATCTATTTAATTAATTCAATAATCATAAATTAATCATTAATTGTTAAATAAATATGTATAATATATTTATTTTTAATTTTTAATTAATTGTAAATATTGTAAATTTATATAAGAGGACTTACATATATTACATAATTATCGAAGAGAGGGGAAGGGGTTCTCAAAAATCTCACCTCTAGATTGGCCAATCAGAATAAAGGAAAAGAAAATTACGTGATAACTACATTATTGTTACATAAATATCAGTGGCGTCAAAATTTTTTGCACATCAAAATTTTCATACTGACTTTATTTGTTTGAGGAAAGTAAATTTTATTGTATCAACGAATTTGAACGATTTAAACATTAATCTGGCATATTGTAAATATAATGTGAACTAATGGTTTTTTTTTATTGTCTTGAAATTTTCCCTAGTCTTGCAGGACCAAACATTTTGTAAGGACCTTTTTACTCACCTTCTGATTGTATTTCCTGGTTATGTAAGGCTAATGCTTGTTCAGTCAACACAGGTGCAACTGAAAAATCATCAACAGAATTAGTAAGTGATTTTTTTTGCTTGGCTGGTCGTTCTCATCATTTTAGATGTTGATTTTTTTTATGTAGGATAAGGATAGAAAGTGTCAGAAAATATGTATTACAGACAGGACAGCAGAGACGAGTATAAGTGTCTGAACTAATAGAAGGATAGTGGGCATCATATCCAGGTATTTTAAGCTTATCACAATATTCTAAGATATGAAGCAGATTCAAAAAATATTCATCTTTTCCCTTTGTCACAGGTGGGAGAAACCCATTATTCTCCATGAAAAAAATAGCTACTTCTTTATAACGTTTAGGTGGACAACAAAGAGAATTTCCACATTTTTTAATATCAAGAGAGTATTGATATATTTTGGTATGATTTTTCAGCCATTGTCAGGGTATAGCCGATTCATTGGTATTTTCCTTTTCACATCCAGAAAACATGATACTACCAAATGAAGAACTTTTTTTATCAATATATTGCATTATAACTGGTCTCCCAAAGATAGGATTACATTCCCAAAGAGCACACAAAGTTTCACTAGCATAACGCATATTCTTCATTGTAAGCTTCAAATCAACTACTTTATCTTGAGAATCAAGGTGAGATCCATATTTATCGATTGGTAATATTATACTGGCTAATTTTTGAGAGAACGTTGCCATACTATGCTCAACAAAATTATACGCTGATTGATCAGATGCGTGCGTTCGAATAGAAAAATAATCAAGGTCGAAGGTACGGAATATTCTACAATACTGATAGATATTTTTCATATGGCGGGAGTTTTCATCTGGGCCTCCGTCGACTAAAAGAATTCAAATTAGTTTAATCTGGCTATTGACTTTTAGTATTTCATCAAAACAACTATCTTGTATCAGAGAATTTAGGTCATTCATATGAGAGGTTGAGCTTATGCTAATTTGATATTGCGGGCGTATAAAAATTGAAAGTTAGCCATTACAAAAAGTATCATTTGTGTCATTTGGGTTAATGAGTAAATAGACCGATGGAATAAGCTTTTGCTGCATTCTAATTGGAAAATCATAATCAGGTAGTGTAACTGGTTCTCGATAACTTTGTATAGTTTGAAAAGTTCTTCTGATTGCAGGGATACCAAAAGGAACTTTGATTTTATCGTCCTGAGAAATGATAACAGAATGGGTCAGAAATAAGGTCGTAAATTGTTTTACTCCTTTCACAGAAACAAGACAATAGTATTCATCAGGATGTTCTTTTTTTCATCTCTAGAAACAGAAGCAATTGCAATGTTAGCTGGGTGGTGGTGAGTCTTTGCTGCTATAGAATTTGATCGAGATAGCAGCAGATAATTGATAAGGGTAGTGCGAGAAAGATACTCATTATATTTTGAGTTGAGTTCTTCCTGAAGATGACAGATAGTTCTAACTTTAATAACTTCTTCCTTTATTTTTTTATTCGCAACTCCAAATTTGATACATTTATGTATATGCTTATGTAAATCAGGATATTGAATCAAAAGAGATAGATGATCAGGTGATTCGTATTGTATTACTTCTTAATATTCTTATAGAAGCCTTACTTTTTTTTCTCTGCTTTTACATTGATAACTTGCTTGACGTTTCAGTTTTTTAATCTTATTATCCTCCTCACACAAAATTTCCTTAAAATTTATTATATGTTCCATTAAGTTACACCTAATTTCCAAAATTGTAAACTCGTTGAAGTTCTGCAAGTTTTGTGTTAGTTGCATTGATAGTTTTCGCAGCTTTTTTTTACGCAGCAACATTGAGAGGCAGATTAACATCAAATATGATAATCTCTTCTATTAGTTTTTGAAAAGTTTGGGATTTGGCGGACTTTGAGCTTTGAGATAGCTCAGGTCATGAATGATTGGTTTGCAAAAAACCTTGGATTGGAATCAGAGTTGCTAGATATTCTTAGATTTTACTTTCAATTTCTTCCTGAGGTTTATGCCGAATTTCTTTTCATGCATTAGTACATTCTACACATAGACCAACTTTTGGATACACAGGATTTTTTGCATTTATCATACGATAATATCTGAAAGCATTGCAGAATCTCTAGTGTTGATTTGTGGGGGTTTTATAAATATAGAACTTGTTATATTTTAGTGTAGTTAAAAAAGCCTGCATGTTGAAGAGATTTTAGACAAAGAAATCGAGGTGACGATCAAAATCGTGATTCAATCATTATGTATAAATATGACTGATGAACAGCTATTACAAGTCATGTTGAAGAGTCACGTGTATATGAGTACGAAAGAACAATGTAATTTTTTAAATTAATCAAATTTATTATTTTATTAAATCATTTTAGGATAAATGCTAATTACATGGATAATTATGAACTACTCAATAATAATAATTAAGAAGAAAAACTAAGAATAAAAGGTAAGTAACGCATCTATCTTATTAAATAATACTAAAATTTTCAGATATAGAATTTCTAGCTGAGTAAATGAACACTATTGAAAAGATGAATTAATCAGCATCACAAAGGCAATTTGATTTTCAAACATTAGCAATTTTTAAGTTCTCCACAATAATTGAACTACTTCAGTGTTCTTAAGAAAATGTAACAGATTATAATACAATAATAAATATGATTCACTTAAGATACATTATAAAATAAGCAGTTATCTAATGCACAGTAATTTGATGGTAATCAATAATTGTGTAATACTTGATGATGATTAGTTAAAGTGTTTATTATGTGATACTATAATCTCACTAAGGGGAAGAGGGGTAATCCTATAGTAACCTATAATTACGTCATATATGAAAGTCTCCTAATTCAATTGAAAATATTCTCACCTTTTAATAAATATAAATTTATTTAATTTTATATATAATATATAGTATATATTAAAAATTTAATAATTATAATATTTACTAAAATTTATAAATTAATAAAATTTTATAAAAATTTTAAAGTTTTTATTTATTTAAGAATTATAATTAAATAAATTTTAAAAAGTAAAGTTAATATAGTTTAAAATTAGTTTATCTATATTATTAATATTAAAAAATATTAAAGAATGATTTACAAAATTTATTTTATGTACATTAATTACTTATAAATAGTGTTTTATAAAATAGATTAATTAGTCTAAAATATAAGCAAAGAACTATTAAATACAGATTCCCGTCAAAAGTCTTCAGACATTTTTTGGCTCAATATAAAACTTGGAATTTTTAAATTTTATTAAAAAATATTTATTAAAATATTTATTAAGTACGATATGCTACACATCTAGTACTAAATAATTAGTACTAGTCAGGCCTTCATTTGCTTTAATCACAGTCTGAATTTGCTGCAGCATACTATCGACCAAAATTTTCAATAGTTTGTATCAGAATTTGTTTCTATACCTTCATAACATTAATGATTCCAATGTCATTCATTCTTTTTAAAGTGTTAAGAACTATTGACTTTTTACAACTGATAGTCATGATAATAGTTTGATAACTATCACTGCATTGATAGCAAAAAATTATGCCACTGCATTATTTTATTGATAATTCTTTGGACATTTTCATTATTTAAAAAGGTAAAATTTTATTTTGATCTAAAATCAAAATAAACAAATCAAACACGTATTTATTTAGTTTGATTCAAGTAAACAATGTCCAGAATATTATATAGCCATAATTTTATATAGTCACATAATATAATCAGTGCGAAGAAACCCCTGAAAGATGGCGTCCAGAGATTTTTGATGGGGGTCTGTACTATATAACTTAATAAATTTATCAATTAGTCTGCCCGCTTATTGTTTAAATTAATACAACTTTATTTATAATATTTGTTTGTTATGCATATGATTGTATACCTTTTTACTAATTGATTAAAATATTATATTTATCACTCTAGATTTCTCAACAGTTTCTGTTACCTAGTATTACTATATTAAAAAAATTAAACTAATACTTTAAATTTAATAATTTATTTATTTTTTCTATTTTTTTTATAAATGCTATACAACTTATTTTCTATTTTTTATAAAGTCTGTAACTTTTAATTTATTTAATTTAATTTATTATTTTTTAATATTTCTATTATTTTATATATTTTATTATGTTAAAGTATATTTTTATTATATTATATAGATTTATAATGTAACAAAAAGTTAGCTGTAGTAAATTTAATTTTGTATAAATAAAATAACTTTTGCTAAATTTGTAAATTAAAGTTTAAAAAATCTAAAAACTTTAGAAGCTTAGAATTTTTTATAAATTTTAAATTAAGCTATTTTAAATAAATATTATATTTAATATTCACTTCCTTTCTAAAAATTACCAAATTTTATATTATTTAACAATAATACTATATATATTTTAATTGATAATCACATTAATTATTATTTTTAAATAATTTTCTTTTTATAACTTTTTTATATTTTATTTGAATTATTTTAGTTATAATAGAGTTTATTAAATATCTTAATTTAGTAAAATTAATTTCTTTATTAAATCAAATCATTATATATCTATTACTATTTTGTAAAAGTTTAATTAATAAATTTTATAAAAATTTTTAACTTTTTTTACATAAAATTTCTATTAAAATCTTTTATATTTAATTATATACAGATTATTAAGGTTGTTTGTCTAAATTTATTTTAGATTTAGCAAAACATCTATACTATAATTTTGTTAATTTTTTACTAATATTTTTGATATGGTTTTTATAAGTTTTAATATAGTTTTAACTTTTTTAGAATATGCAGATATTTTAATAAAGTTTTAATATAATTTCACTAAATTTTACCTTTTACCATTTAGACAATTTGCAAAACCTCTAAATTTTATTTAGTAACCTTACAGATTATTAAAAATACTTAAAATAAATTTTTATTTAATTGTAAATATAAAAGGAGATATAAAAACTTTAATAGGACTAAAAGTGCTAAAAATTAAATAACAATTTTATATTTAAAAATTTATTTAATAAAATTACATTTAATATAAATAAGCAAAAAGATATTGAGGTATATAGTTAAACAGATACAAAATTTAAATAGATACTAATTGAAGAATATCTTAATAATAAACTACTAGAAGTTGTAATAATTCTTAAATTTACTAAAATCAAATTCAAAATTATTCTGTTATCATCTATTTTGCAATATATTTTATAAATTAATCTATTAAATATTATTATACAGATTGCATAATAGCTATAACTTTTATTATTATGAAGACCTAAAAATAATTATTTAGATTTGCTTTATAATAAGATTATTATTCTTTATCAAAAAAAATATTTGGTTTATATAATAATATAGGAAAAATATTTATTGAGCAGCTAACTCAAATATTGTGATACATAGATCTATATCTGTCTAAATTTAATTTACTAAAATTATTTACTTAACTGCCAATCTACATATAAAATCAAAATTATAATCAATTTTTTCATATTATAAAACACAAAAAAATTGAAGTAATTCAAGAAAAATTGGCTGATTTAATTAGATTTTTAAATTTATATTTTAGATTTATGTTTTATATAGTTATAAGCTTCTAATGATCTATAGATTAATATAATATTATCTATTTTAGAATTTTAACAAATAATATACAAGCATATGGAATATCTTAAATAGGTTAATAATACAATAAAAAAGGTTTATTATTTTAATACTTTTGTATAATATGGTATAAGTAATATAAGCATGTAAATAATTGATTAGTGTGAGAAAAGAATAAACAAAAATGATACTTACAATGAGCTGGATAGTTTATTATAAGAAAAGAATATTATAAATTTGTAGATTTAAAGATGTATCTACTGATATAAATAAATTGAAAGACATAATTTTATTAAAAATATTGAATTAGACATTTTAATTTATATATATCAGTACTATTGTGACAATTATCTTGATACTAAAAATTTTATACAAATAATTGAATTGATCATCTGAAATTAAAAATATACAAATATTAATAGCAATTCAAGAATTTATTTTACAATATTTTTTAAGAAAAAATATGTTAAAAAGGTGAAATTTTGTTAATTTTTCAAAAGTATGAATATTGATTAATGTATTATTTCCTTTTCAAGTATTTTTTAATAATAATCATTAATTCAACAATTAATTTATGATATTATTAAAGATACTGCTATATTATTTAATATTATTTTGAAAGAATTAGAGAAACATCTTTAATGAATGTTAGCATTACAAGATTCAAATATTATTATAAATCTCTGAATAAACAATGGATTTAGAGGAATCATATTAATAAAAAAAAAAATCCTATATTTTTTTTTTGATTATAAATTACATGAATATTAATACATTTGGCTTATAATCATCAACTTTTTTACAAAATGATTGATTACAGTATATTAATGGGCAATTTATTGTAAGTCAGAATATGATAAAATAATTGATAATATTAACAGGTAATCCGATTTTGCTTCAGGTCTAGAGTTCCGAACAGGTCGGATCAGTATATTTAGTAACATTTGAAATTTTTTTGGGAAGAATTATAATTGCAATTCTAATTTATTAAACGAAGGATTTAATTCACGGAAATACTGCAGAATTAAAGGTAGGTATTTTTAATATACATGACATTCAAAATATAATTCTTAACTTCGCCACAGAAAATCATGGGAAGAATTTTCGGAAAATTTTATTTCACAACTATAAAATTATAAAGAGTGAAATAATTAATGTTGAAATCAACATTTTAATAGAAGATTCTCTAATTCGTTAATTCTTATTGTAACTTCAGGAGGATTATTTTATAATTGATCCATGTTTAAAATCGACATGTGATCTAAAGATAAGAAATGGTCTACTTTCCAATAATAAGAAAAACATGTCTTCAGACCTGGTCTATAGCAGCTCACAAGAGCTTTAGCTACACTGTCAATTTAATAAGAACCGCGAGTGAAATTTTTTATTTTCAAGAAAATTTACCGCCAAATCCAAAAATTATAATTATGATCAGTTTTTACGCCGATAGTAAATCAATTAATCCAAGTAGTAATAATATAAGGAGTGAAGCAATACTCATCAAGACTTTAAATTATTAGCGGTTTCCATCCAAATTTTCGCCTAAAGTTTACCATACACAACAAAAAAATGTAATTTCCCCTTGAAACTTAAAAAACAAATCAAAGAAGGAAAACAAAAAAAAAAAAAGGATTTATAATAAAATTAATTTATTTCTTGTTACTAAATCCTTTTTTCAAAACAACGAAAAAGAACACATCACACTTAGAGCAACGTGTCGTCACCAACCTCCAAGCTCTCGGTTGTAAGAAATTAAATTAATAAATTCTATAAGACAAAATACATTTCTTTTTTTTTTAAAAAAAAAAAAAAAATACTTTAAATCTAGGTTTAATAATTAATATTATTTTTCACAATGTAAACAATTATGTTGTTATATAAAAGATTCTATTAAAAATATTTAATAACTAAATTATCCCAACGACCATTCATTAGCCAACTTGCTGAATGTAATAAATGCATCCTTGTATAAGAATGAAAATAAGATTTAGACGAGTCACTTTAAAAAAAAAAATCAAAACGTAAGATAAAAACAAACCTCCTTTGTGCAATCTGGTATTTGTTTATCAAAGACAGGATAATTCATTAAAACTGTGGTGTGTAATTGTTTTGAATGGAAAGCCGACAACTTCCCATACCCCCCAGGAGAAATTACCTGCAAAACAAATATCTTAATAAAATAAAAAGGAAATTGCTATCAAAAAAAAAAAAAAAAAAATAAGAAATTATTATATACCCGATAATCTGTTTTGCTCAAAATCCAATTTTCGATAACAGCGTTAGTTACATCATCAATGTGATCGTGATGGCCATGATAAGATTTGATAGGTAAACCAGAAATGATAACATGCTCCAATTTCTGTACAGCCTCATCCCTTAAAGCTACAGAATCAGTAATAAGGAAATAAATAACTTTCTGGTCCGGTGCAGCATAAGTTCGTGTAAGCTGATCTGCGCAACGGAAAAAGTACTCGTAATCTTGCAACGCATTCGTATCTTCTCTCGCTCTTATTTGAATTCCCACGGAAAAGATATTACGAATTGAAAATAATGAGGTATATTTTGTGATGAATGACATTGCGGGAGGAACTGGGCGGAATAAATAATCGAAAATACATCCGAACGCTGTGTGCGGCCTTAATCCAATATCTTTTAGAGGCTGTGCATAATATTTTGAATCAAAGGTCCTAATAATCATTCCTCGATTTGTATAAAATTTGATAAACGGATCTGGATATTTGGTAGTCCAATTGGAAAGTAAAAAGTGATTATCTAGACGTTGAGAATCAAAGTCAATGACACTAATCTCAATAGTCGTCAGGTCTTTGATAACCGATTCTGGACTTAAAGAATCAAAACTCCAGTCAATATTGGGAGAATCAAAAATTTTATCAAAAGGAAGAGGTGCCTGCCAATCCGCAAGATAAGCTCGATTTGTGAGTAAAGCAAATAAAAACGTGGAGGTCATGCCAAGTATTCTTAAAAATCAATTAAGATTATGGGTCAGTTTGATTGATGTAAAAAATAAAAATTATAATTTTTTTCAAAAGAATACTTTTAATATAATACCGATCAGCTAAACCACCACAATTCGAACTGGCTTCGCAAATATAGGCAACGTATTTTTGATCTTCTTTTCCAGCCAAGATATCTTCGTGTAATTTGGCATAATCCTTTTGCCATGTTCCACATGAAGAATCAAGACTTTCATCAGTATTCATCTCAGTTAATTGTGTTGTAGAAATTTCATTTCGTTCTTCTTCAGTAAGTGAAACAAGGACGTCATCATACGTGAAATGTGGATTTGGGGCTTGATAAGTATACTTTGCATAATCAACCGTGCCGTCACTTGATCTTGATTCATCAGACTTATAATGCCTAAGTTTATTTTTGCTAAGTTTATTAGGTAAGCCTGTTACATTTAACTTATCCACCGTTTCTAAATTTTCCGAGATATTATTATTACTCGTTTCATCCAACTGATTCTTTGATTCGCTGTTATTCACAAGAATTTCATCAGAACGTCCAAAACTTGTATCTTTAATTTTGTTCTCATCAACATCATCTGTAATTGGATTAGGTTCAATCTTAATATCTTCAAGGATACTTCCTTCCTGCTTTGGTTGATTTGTTTCTTCGGCTAATGGAGCGACATCTTCTGGATTAATATCATTTATCACATTATCAGCCAAAGGCTTGTCTGTGGCCAATTCATTTGATTCTTGATGAATGACATTTTTAAATTCGTCCACATCATCAATATCATTGTCTTGAACTGCCAAATTATTATTTTTATCATCATCATCTCGTAAAATTTCTGCATAAGGTTCATCCCAAACTTCAGGATTTTCATTGACGCCAGATTTATCATCATAATCATCATCATCATCATCATCAATGATAGCATTAGAACCCGAGACATCTATTTTTTGATCATTTGGTTCTACTTTAATTGAATAATCTAATTCATCAAAGGGAGGACCTAATCCGCTTAAACTTCCAAGAAAGAATACGAGAGCGCAAAAAAATATTAATTTTGATATTACATTTTTTAATTCCAAATGTAATATACTATCAACATATGTTTTTTGTGGTTTTTTCGGTTCTTTTGACGGAGTGGGAGGTGGGTTTGATATTAGATTTTTATTAATGTCTTCACTTATTGGGGGGAGAGTAGTTGAATTATTATTACTATTATTGCTACTAGTCGTCGAAAGAAGATTCTCTGAAGAATTATTGCTTCCTGCACTTAGACTCATAGCACGACGATGTGGTTGTTGTCTTGGTGGAGCCATCTTTTTCAATAATTAATAAGAAGTTGGACTTTGTTTAATTAATTAAATTCTAATAGATCTATGCGAAATTGTGAAAAAAGAGAGGATGAAAAAAAAAAAAAAAAAAAAAAAAATCTGAGAGAATTAATTAGCATACTTAATTGAGAAACGATCTGTTTACGTGTTTAACATGGTGTAACATTATGTTTTGGCCGAAATTACTTTGACATCCATCCATTAATAGTTGTACAAGGAATAACAAGTTGTAAAACTAGTTTTTTTTTAAAAAAAAAAATTTTATTTTTTATTTACGAAATCCACGATTTATCATATCGATTTGTTTTTTTGCCTTATTGATAAAATCCAGTTTTGTGAAATTGAAAATGTCGTGACCTTTTTGATTTACAACCAAAATACTTGAGCAAACATGATAATTTCGAATAAAATTTCCCTAGATTATTTAAATGTGGGAACATGTCTTTGATTGAAAATTTTTCGAAACAAGTTGGTCACGAATTTGTTTAGGCAATAAAGAAAAAACATTGAAAAAGTTTTCTTTTTGAGCAGACGCGAGATTTTTGTTATAATGATAACTCAATTATCATGTTATTAAAGTTTTTTTTTATTAATAAAAATACAAACTATTTTATGTGATGAAACCGATCACACGAGAAAAATAAAAAAGCAATATATATAGCTTCCCTTTAGCCTTTTATCTACACACAATGCATTTTTTTTTTTATCCCATCTCTACAGATTAATTTATGAATGCAAAAGAAATTGTAAAATTATAAATATGATTTATAGTATAGTATATTAAATTGGTTGACAGGTTCGACTATTATTAAGGTTTGAATTATTTAGTCATAAGAAAGCACTTATAACATATAAGCGGCCATGCACATGCTTGAGAATACGACTCCAGCGGTGACAGCATAAGCAGAAGTATAGGTTTGAGCAGCGGCAGAAGCGGGGGCTTTTCCGTCAGCAGGGGCTTTTCCGTCAGGTGTTTTACCATCAGCGGGTGCAGTTTTGTTGTCGCCACCAATGAGAATAGTACCGGTCATACCATTTGCGCAATGTTGAGCAACACCGCAGTAGATCCATTTCTTGCCAGAAGCATCTTTAATGTCAAGAACCCATTCTTTAGGAGCTTCGTATATTTCGGTAGTGAAAGCATTTGGAGTTTTTGATGCGGTACAAGCTCCCTTTGCATCAGATTCGATGACGTTGTGTTTACCCGAAACCCAAACGAATTTGACCTATTATTATCGAAATAAAAGTAAATATTTTGTGAATAAAATGATATTTTGACATTCAATTTATAGCAAAGGAGACATCAAAGATTGTTTATACATACGGTATCACCCATGGCGGCATTTACGGTGTCAGGTTCGAACAAATTTTTTCCTTCTTTGGTACCAACGTTAACTAAGTGTTCCGCAGCTTGAGTTAAGGCAATGAGACCAGCGAGAAATAAAAAGACGGTAATAGCTTTGTTCATTTTGATTATTATTTTGTTTGTGAAAAGAAAAAGTAAATGTAGTTTTATTTTTTTGATTTAGGTGAGTAAATTTAAATTTTGTTTTTTTTTTTGTGAGAGTAGGATTTGTTGAGATTTAGAGAAGGTAAAAACTAGTCGTATTTATAAGTAATTTTTTTCTTAATGATCGATATAAAACCTTACCCCGATAAAAAAAAAAAATAAAATAACAATACAAAAGAATACTATCTTTTCTTTGACTGTTGTGGTAAGGTAAATATGTAATAAATGTAATATAAAAATATTTATTTCCTTTGTACGTTTGAAAAACTCGAAAACGGTAAGAGGCTGAAACCATAAACACCGATTTACATAATTTAAAATTAATTTGCTAATTTACACAAATAAATTATGTGGTACAAAGAAAGCATTCTGTGACATTGGAATTTTCTTTTGTTAATGATTTAGTCCTAAAAAGTAAAATAAGTTCATCGGCCCCTGATTAGGAAAATGAAATAAAATTGCCCTTGATGATCTCCGTCAATTCGGTTTAGTTCGGGCGAGGAATAAGAAAAAAAGTTGGGCAAAAAGTACGTGAAAATCCGAAAAATTATGTTATGACGGCCGTTTATAAAATGTTATCGGAACTACTAAATGACGTTAATGCTGAGATAAACGCGGACGTTCTATTGCCGTTTCTCCCGAGTTTCCGTTTTTTGGGAGGTGAAGGAGGAACAACACCTTTTGTGAACGCGAATAATTTTGCGAAACATTAACAAATATTTGTTTATTCAAATGATTTATTAAAAAAAAGTTAATCTGTAAAAACGATGATGTAAAAAAAAAATAAATTGAAAAAAGAAATTTACAAAAAATGTGACACCGCTGTAACAACTTCATTGATCAAGGATGTTACATTACGTTGTATTTTGTACGATATCTAAAAAAAAAAAAAATCCTTTATGATCAGAAGAAAAGGTTTTGATTGAAACAAAGGAGCCTACGGATTTCAGCCCGCAATGGTACCAAATGCTTTCGGAAGTTTGTAATCGTGAATTCCTTCGACGGAGGATTAGTCGCAGATTCGACTTTGTTATTATCGTTGTTAGGCATTCGTTTTCATTTTTCGTTTTTGATATTTTTTTTTTTTTTTTTTTTTTTTTTTTTCGGCGAATTCATTAAGATCGGCAAATTTCTCGCAAGAATTTTCGATGCTGGTCTGAATAACCTGACACATATTTAAAAATGACCAAAATAGAAATAATCGAAATGTAAATAATAATAAATAAAATTTAAATTGCGTAAGACAAATAAAGGATCAAATTTGTACCGAATCACCGGCTACGGTCTGGCAATGAAAATTTCAAATCAAACTTTGAAGACAACAAGGGTTTTGTCAAAAGAACGAACGTAGAAAGAACTTTATTCATTATTGTTTTTATGATTATTGTTTTCTGGTTTGAAAGACAATCGTTGTTGTTAGGTATGCTTGTGAACCTCCGCAAGTGTTTCATAAATCTTGACGACCGTTTTCTTCAAAATTTTAATAATTCCATGTGAACTCTATTCGAACACAATCAAAGTGCCAAAAAGAGAAATGTGATGATTTCCTGATTTGGAGATATAATTTTGTTTTTTGTAATACATTTCAAAGACTTTCTTTTGATAAACATTACTGCTATTAAGGGTTTTAATCAATCTTTGTGAAATGTAACTCATTTTAGACTAGATAAAATTATAAGATTCAATTTCAATTTTTTTTTTTTTTCCAATGGCAAAAATCTCCTCTTATCACAAATGCCGTACGACAAATGACTAATATCTTTTGTGTTCCATAATTAATTTAAAATTTCTTAATCGGTAACAGTTTTATTCTTTGGAAATGATATTAATAATAACTTGAAAGTTTGGCTTTTGTCAAACATTTCGTTGAGTACCGAATTTTTGTGCGACAAGCGAAATTGCCTCTGAACTAATTTTTTTTTTTTTTTTGTTTGATTCTGTGTAAATAAATTATGCAGTTAAGCATACTATCACACAAAATTATCTTCATTGACACGAATTAGGTGAGAGGAATTTCTTGCCAAGTTTACTTGAGCTACATGATATTATTATTATCAGAATAAGTTACTTTTTGCTATGATTGAATATAACTTTTGGGTCATAAATTTGATCAATTGACATGACATGCTTTCACTTAAAATCGAAAATGGGTTGTATAATGTTTTACAACATTTTTTTTTTTTTTTTTTTTTTTTTCATGCACCAACTCGTTAAAATCGTTTGATATTATTTGATAGCTAATCGCCGGGACTCCTCGGAGTTTTATGATAAAAATGGTAATTTGAGATATCTTTTTAATTTATTGAGATAGAAGTTCTTGAACATTGTATCCTTGAAAGATAAACCACCTCAATTACGACAATAGCATGGTCAATTAAAACGTTTCCCGTGATGATCAATTAATTTGCTATTGTAACAATCATGAAACTACTATTATAAAATCATTATCTTTGTTCTCTCCCTTACAATTTGTGTTTTTTTTTAAAAAAAAAAAAAATGTATAAGCAAAATTTTAACTTTGTTCTTGAACCTGTTACATTAAATGGCAAGAGAATTCGCCTTGAACCATTGGTCGTATGTTGTTGATCTGCATAATGCAACGTAACCATTTTATTTATTTATTTTTTTTATTATTACAATAACCTTAATCAACATTCCATTTATAGCCTTCCATCCATGCAGAGGAACTATTTGAGGCTTCACACGCAACCCTTGAAACAAGGAACGTTTTTGAATATCTTCCATATGGTCCATCTAATAATTTTAAAGATTTTATGAAACTTTTAAATGATATCAACCAAGATAAGCATACACTTTTATTTTGCATCATTGATGTTGCTTCAGATAAGAAGATTGGAGTTGTTGGGTATACAAGGACTTTTTTTTTATGATTATTATTATTTTATTTTTTCTTCGTTCTCTAATTTCCAATTTCCAATTTCCCCCCTCACTTTTAGATACTTGGATACGCAACCAACCCATAAAAAAGTTGAAATCGGACACATATGGATTACGCCATCATTTCAACGCACTTACGCCAATACCGAAACCAACTTTCTTTTATTGCAGTATGCTTTCGAATCACTTCAATATATTAGAGTTACGTGGAAATGTGATGCCAGGAATGTCAATTCACGTAAAGCCGCCGAAAGGTTAGGGTTTAGGTATGAGGGTACATTGAGAAATCATTTGTTGATTAGGAAAATCGTTAATGGGATTGAAATCGTACATAAACGTGACTCGGATTATTTGTCAATTATTGATAGCGAATGGAATGGTGTAATGGAAGATTTGTTAAATAAATTAAAATGATTAAAGAACATTTATTTCGTTTCGATGTTTTTTTTTTGGATCAGCATAAGTAACATGTGCTTTAGATCAAATGTATTACACTGCGGATTTTTTTTGCACCAAGTCAAACCATTGTTCTATTGCATAATGAAAGTTGTAACCTTAAATTTATAAAAATTCCATCTTTCGTGTTGAAATCAACACCAGCTTATAACCAATTCCGTATTTGATCCGATATTGCTGTACACACTTTACAATCAGGTCGAAAGGTTGCGTGAGGTTTCAGCAGCATATAAACATGGACTTTCTTTGGTCCAAAATATATAATAAAGTCTCTTGCACTCACTACAACTTCTGCACGTCATCGTGCCGGCAAAGGCAATCAATATATTACATATCATCATGATGTTTATTTTATAAAATAATTTTTTTTTTTATTCGGAGATTACGATCCTAAAGATGTGAAAAGATGTGGGCGGGACAGCTCTTCTAACAAAAACGTTCTCGCAATTCTTTGAAAATCGATTTGAATCAAAACCCTTCTAATTACTTTAGTAACTTCAAAACTTTTCTTTAATTTAAGAGGGACTGAAATCTTATATCTGAAAGCGTAATCTATTATATTAAGTACTGCTTTGTATTTTTACCTTTATAGTAATGGAGTAATAGAGGAACAAATTACAATTACAGGAAAATGTTTACAGTAAATAATTATTTAATGTTAAAATATTAAAGGTATTCATTTCATTTAACTTACTATGAGAAATAGCATTATGCTTTTTTTTTTTTTTTTGATGCAAGTAAATTATATTCGACACGAAAAAGGGATGCGCGAGAAAAATTAAATACATTTGTTACATTCTGCATAGCATAATTTTTGATCATCTGCATTGGATGAGTTTATGAATAATAAAATGATTTTTTCTTTCTTTTTACAAAAAATATTGTATCATTCTTTGATAATGGATTAAAATAAGAAGAGAATCCGAAATTTATTAAATTTAATTAAAAATTGTTTTATCTTATGAATGTGTAACGCTCGGAATGATAAGAAATTGGTCCGGCAATCTATTGCATTCGGAATATCATCTGTCCGATTTCAATAATGTTAACCTAAATATGTACTCATTAGCGAAACCTTATATATGCGAAATCTGGAATTGTATCTCAATCGATCCGAATAATGGCTTTGCGGGTTTCGCGTGCTCAGCCATTGCAGTAATTATGAGCCTCATTAATCTCTATATCTTATATTTAAAAGATTTGGGTAAATGAATCTTTATGACAAAGCGAGACTTAATTGGTTAATCTGGCGCGGACTCGGAATTATATAAATAATACAAGTCGCGTCTTTTTTAGAAAAGTTAATTTAATTTAACTAATTATCTTTGGTAATAAACGAATGAAAGGACGACAAGTTACCGATCTTCAACGAATTCTACCAATTCCAAAAATAGTAATTATACATTATATATACCGCTATAATTTTTTTTTTTTTTTTTCCTCGACTTCTTTCTCACTTCCTCCCCAAATTCGGGATTCTAAAAGTAATTTTGGTTTTTTTTTTTTTTACACACGATGTCAGGTAAATCAGGTTAGCACGTGAGAATATTTTGATCTATCCAAAAAAAGGATTATTTCATATTTTAGAAATCAATGATAAATTCTGCGAAAAAACATCTACCCCGATTCATTAAATTATCATGATCCTTTTCAAATGAAGCCAATAGTGATTCGAATCCGACGGGCTTTCATTTAGACATAGAAGAAGATTATCTTATACGACGTGTTTCACATGAACGGAATAATTTTGAAACCACAACCTCAAATTCAATCCTAATTCCAAGTAACACTAATTCTAAAATCAATATTATCAATTTACAAACCCCAACAGCAAATTCTAATCCTTCCTTAAATGAAGGAATGTTGAGTACAAGTTCTGAAGGTTTTGGTGAAACGAAGCAAAGAAACTTTGTTGATGACGACGAGAAGGAGGAAATTCTCTTGGAAACTCTGGGCGCCTCAACAGAAACCAGTGGAATCAGTGTTGAAGCGTACCCTCGTTTAACCACACAAGATTATCAGAATGTAGCATTACTCGTTGTACTTTGTGAGTAAAACATTGCTTATTTATATTTATATTATTTTATTTTTTTTATTTTTATTTTTTGGTTCGATCGCTAACAATGAAATGATTTACAGATTTATTACAGGGAATTCCTGTCGGATTGGCATTTGGTTCAATTCCATTTCTTCTAAAATCAAAATTATCATATTCGCAAATTGGGTTCTTTTCTTTGGCGTCTTACCCTTATAGTTTAAAATTATTATGGTCACCGATCGTTGATGCTACTTATTCAAAGAAGGTTGGGCGCAGAAAAAGTTGGATCATACCGATTCAACTGTTAACCGGAAGTTTATTTTTCTGGCTCGGGAATAATGTGGATGTAATTTTTGATGATGAAAAACCTGACGTGTTTACTTTGACATTATTATTTTTTATATTGATATTCTTTTCGGCTACACAAGGTATCAAAGCTTATTTTCATTTGTATAAATTTTATCCATTAATATAATATAATTTTAAATTCTTTGCTTTTATAATTGTAGATATCGCTGTTGATGGTAAGAATTTTAATGAATTAGATTTTATCATTATTATTTATTCATTAATCTTTTTTTTTTTTTTTTTTTTTTAAAAAAAAAAAAATAAATTATTAGGATGGGCGTTGACATTATTATCCAAGAACAGTCTTTCTTATGCATCAACGGCACAGACTATAGGGTTGAATACGGGATATTTTTTATCATTTACGGTATTTTTGGCACTCAACTCTGCCGACTTTAGCAATAAATACTTTAGGACAGAACCAAGCGACGTTGGATTTATATCATTGGGATCATATCTTTCATTTTGGTCCGTCTTATATTTTGTTGTAACTGTTTGGTTGATTTTCGTTAAGGGAGAGGTTTGTGTTTTAATATTTACATATATAAAATCTTATGAAAGCGCGATTTAAATTGATTGCATTCTAGGATGCCACTCATGCTTCCGATGAGATGGATATCAAAACGGTATATCAGACGATATGGAACATCTGTAAAATGCCCCGTAAGATTATCGCGTAAACTTTATATGACGTATGCTAGTATAACAACATGCACAAAGTGCTAATCATTTACTTCCCTTAAACATGTTAGATATGCGTAAACTTATTTTAGTTTTACTTGTGGCAAAAATTGGATTTATCGCAAATGAGGCGGTTACTGGATTGAAACTTTTGGAAAAGGGCTTCGGTAAAGAGGACTTGGCTTTGGCTGTGTTGATTGATTTTCCATTCCAAATTTTAGTTGGATATTATGCTGCCAAATGGAGTAATGGTCCGCAACCTTTAAAGCCTGTAAGTGTTTACATTTATATTAACAATTTCTCGTAATCTGAATAACTACTTCAACAATGTTTCAATATTTTTTTTATTTTCGTAGTGGATTAGAGCATTTTATGGTCGATTATTTTTTGCCATTGTTGGAATGTTGGTTGTATATATATTCCCGGGTAACACGCAGATTTCCTCTGGAATGTTCATTGTTGTGATAGCTAGCACGGTTTTGAGCTCGTTTATGAGGTGTGATTTATGGTTAATTTTGAATTTGAATCCAAGTTAAATTATATCAGACGGACAATTAATACATCGTTTTGATCTGAATTAGTACCGTACAATTCGTTAGTATATCAGCTTTCATGACTACAATTGCTGACCCAGTTATAGGCGGAACATATATGACGGTAAGTTTTTCCTTTAATAATTAAGTATTATAAAGCGAAGTTATATTAAATGTTCCTTTACAGTTGTTGGCTACCTTTAGTAACTTTGGAGGAACGTGGCCTAGGTTCTTTGTTCTAGAAGCTGTTGATTATTTCACAGATGCCACATGTAACATCATTAAAGAAAGTAATACAACTAGCAGTAAGTTTTTTTATTCATTTACATATATGAATTATATTAGATTAGCTATTTTCTAATATATGAATATTTGTTTAGCAATACAATGTGTTTCGGAGCAAGATAAAATGATATGTAAAGACAATGGTGGCACTTGTGTTATACATCAAGATGGTTATTATATTGTATCAATCGCAACGGTTGCAATTGGTACTCTTTTGTTGTTTGGATTCATTATTCCGCAGATTAAAGTCCTACAAGGTAAGAAATAAAAATTATTGCTATTATTTTTTTATAGTTTTTAAATTTTTTTTTTTTTTTTTAGCTTTACCTCCTAAAATGTGGAAATTAAAAAGATGAATTAATGAATTAAGTTAATGAATATTATTATTTAATCACGAATCATGTGAAACTGTGTACGTTTTATAATTTTTGTAGATTATAATAAAAATTTTGATTAATGTAATAAACTAAAAATAGTGAATCTTCATTTTTAATCAAAATATAAATATAATTTAATTTCAAACCTTTATTAGTTTTTTTTACTTTATACTTTACAAAAATCATGATATATATATATATATATTAATTCAATATCAATTTGATATTATTATCAAATTAATATTTTTGATATTATATATAATATTAGATTAATTATAAGAAAATTTATTTCTATTATCATTCTAGAAGATTAGATAGATTTATTTCTAATCCTTTGTATTTTCTTATATTCATAATTTTATCTGTTTTAATAATAAAAACAAATTATTTATATATATAATACATCATATATTAATAATATTCTATATCACTATAAATTTATTTAAATTAAAAAATAATTATTAATTATAAAAATATACAGTTTGCTTATAAATATTTTAAGATAACATTTTTTATTATATACATTTGCAGAATCTGTAGAAGCTCTTATAATAATAATAATAATTTATGAATTTTATATATTATTCATATTTTTAGATTATTTAACTTTTATTATAAGGATTTTTATATTTTAATAAGAATTTTTGTAGATTTTTATATCAATTGCAAATTATTAGTTTGTGAGTTAAATTATATACTGTATAATAAAATATAAAGGTTCAATAATATTTCATTAATTCTAGTATATATATAAAAAAGTATATCAATCGGTAGTTATGTTAGATCACATATCGATCACTAATTGAAATTTTATGTAATATAAAAATTAGGTGTAAATGATCAAATGTAATGCTATACTTTTTCTAAATAATATACCAAAAAATCTTAAGGAACTTTTTATTTGAGATTTCCCTTTATATATTTCACTGGTTTTCTTATAATATAACACTTTTTACAAAAACTTTATATTAGGCTAACTTTTCGTTATTTTTTTAACTTTGACCCAAATGCAAGTTTATATAACGTTCAAGATCTATTTTAAATGCATAATTATATGTAATTTTTTACACATAATTAAAATATTTAGGCACTAAAAAACGGTTAGGATAGTAATTTTTGAAAAAATCGTTAAATTTTATTTTGTCAATTACTTAATTTGTAGAAATTGCATTTTTTTTAATAAATTCAAATATGTTTAATGAAACAAGCTAATTATTTATTATTGATATCAATTAATCCTTCAAAAAATAAAATTTTATTAAAAACAATGTTTACAATTAGTTTTATCACTATTCACTTGTTCTTATGATAATTTCACCATTCTCATACCTTTTTTACAGTCTAAACTTCAAATAATTTCTCATAAATAGAAGAAATAACATTATCTGAAAAATGATTTTTATATATTTTTAATGCATAAAGAATTTCTGTTTCATCTTTGGTGATTTGACATTTAGTATTTCTTTGTTTGAGCTGTGATTCTGTGGTAGATAATTTTTTATTTGAATTTTCTAATACTGGTTGTACAAGTTCTAAAATCACTTTGGTTCTCTTTTAGCTTTGCGTCTTTGTTTTTTCATATCACTATAATCTTTTACTTTCATTTTAATAACTTCTATAGTCTTTCTATCTTGTGGATTTCTATTTTCTGTCTTTAGAAAGTCTTAATGATATACCGATTTAATTTATTTTAAACCATTTAAATAATAATTAAATAACTTACTAAGTCCTTTCTGATACATTTCTATAGGTATATGTTCTTAGAACAGTTGGTGAGATAAGAGATCTAGCATTTCAAATACTATTATAAGGTCATTCACAAAGTTCAATAAAGTCTTCTTATGTGACTTTATAGCTCGTTTATTATATAAAACTGAATAATCATTAAGGTACTCACTCATTAGTAAGTCTATTCTTTCTCTTTCGTCCTAGGAAGACTTTATCTTGTTTTTAAGATTCTTCTCATCAATTATACTTCCACAAATATTTTATTTAATGAATTTTATGTCAAATATTTTTAGGGTTTCGTCACAACTAAAGCAAGTATATTATGAATCTTCGTGAATATTATAGGGAATTTTAAAAGCATTACAATGATGTAATTTTTTCTCTAATTTAGGATAAGATGCTATTATACTAAGATAATGAGCTATAACCATTGTATAATTTGATTTTCTTGCACTTACATACAGTAGACTTATCACAAATAAAGAATCTTATTGCAAACTAAAGTCCTTCATACGCATTCCCATTCTATGTGCTTTTTAAATTCTGCCCCATCTGTAAAAATAAGTACCATACCTAATGTAATAATTAAACATAAATAAATAAATAAATAAAAATATATTTTTTTATTAATCTAATTAATACATAAAATAAATTGTTTCTATACCTTAAGATATACATAGGTATCATTTTCAATATTCATTATTTCTGAAAGTGATATTTCATTTTTTTTATGTAAATATTAATTGCTATTTCTACTACTATTCATAAAAAATCTAAAACTTATGCAGTTGGCCAATAATCAACTGCAGTTTAAAATTTGTCAAGAAAACAAATATCCAAACATGTTGTTAAGCTTGCAATCTATAACTTGAAAATAAAATTAACAAAACTAAACAGAAATCTTTTGACGTATGCCACTATCTAAGTAAAAGTCTTATATTTGGCTATTTTTCTTGATATTTGATTAATCGACAAAAGATTACTTCATTTGTCACAATATTTAGAAAAGAATGACTTTCTAAAATGAAATCTTTTTTATACATTTCAGCAACATACAAAATTTCTTCATCAGAATTTGGATTAATTTCTAGATTTAGTATTATTATATTAGGAGAGGATCAAGAAATCCTTTATCTAATTTGTCAAGTATAGAGTATTTGATAGTTTCTGCATCAAAATTTGTTTTATAAATTAATTCACCATCAATTTCTTTAAAATCTAATAATTCATAGATAACCTGCTGAAATATAATTAAGGTTTTGTTAATATCTTGATTCATCTCAAATAATAAAATATCAGTAGTTAATTCAACAATTTGTTCTGGATCAATTTTTATTTCGATTGGCAATTGAATTTGAAAGGTCATCCTCAAAGTGGCATGAAAGCTATCTCTTATAATATCATAAATATTACTGAACCTAAAGGATTTTTCTTTAAAATTAATGTTGTCAATGATTACCAAATTTCACACATTATTATTTTGAATTAGACGGTTTAATGGATTTGATTTTTCTATTTAGGCTTTTACATATTTTGTTTATATCAGTCACTATGTGAACTTACATGATAAACTGTTAATAACTATCAAAAAGAACCTAGTAATCTTGGTATACAATCAAGAATAGCTAATATTTAAGGTAACCAAACTTTTAAATAAGAAAAAATAAATACTAATAGCATTAATGTAATAAATGTTACAGTTTTTATGTCTGTTCAAAAGTTACAACTTTTGGTAATTTGTGACATTTTTTCATTGCCAGTTGCATATTGTTATCTTTTTCTGACTTAATTCATCAATTATTTCAAAGAAAAATTTATTCAAAAATTCAGAAAAACTATTGTAATATTCTTGAATCATTTTTGAAAATTCTAAGGCAAATTTTCTTAAATTAATATATGATCATGAGTTTTATAATTTTTATCTAAATGCATAACCAAATTTCTGATTAAATATATTAATAGATTTGTTTCTCTAATTATTATTCTTTTCAGTTTTTTATACTTGTTTGATAAAATAAAATAAAAAATTACCTCAAAATCTTCTATTTCTAATTTTATTTCAGCTTCTTTTTTTGTAAATTTCTATAAAAGGGAACTTTATCATAAACAAACTAGAAGGTTTATTTAGAATAATCAGAATAAGTATAGTGATAGTAAGATTGGAACTGGATGGATTAGATAGTTTAGCAAAAGGAAGTAGAGCTTCAAAAGTTTTAATTAATATATTTTTTTTAGTTTCTTCATTTTCTATTTATGTAATATCAATTAATCAATTTCCCAAAAATTCAATTTCTTTTTTAACATCATCTGCATGTAAATTTTTTGTAATATATATTATTACTTTCCTTTCTCTTTCAGGATGATAAAAAATATACCCACCCAAATTTTCATAATATGAATAACAAATAAATTGAGGTTTTATAATATTATCAAATATCTGCTTACATAAAGGCAGATACGTACATAATTTATCATATGAATATTATTCAATATATAATATCTGAACATTTTATTTATTTAAATTCTAGGAGTATATAAAACACTCTGTATCATGAGAAAAAAAAGTCACATATTTGTTATAATAAATACACTGGCACTATTGAATAATTTCTTTTTTAAAATTCTTTAATTATTTATTTTGTAATTTATATAAATATTTATTATTGAATTGAAAATGTGAACTACACTCTCTTAATTTTGATAAAACACCATCAACCTCTTTAATAGTATCTCTATCAACTTGCTATATACTAAATAAATTGCGAAGTTATCTTAATTTTTCTGTATTTCCACACATCTGAAATTTTCTATCAACAAAATCAATAATTACATATGGTGAAAATTTTGTTTGCTCTAAATAATTTATAATTTCATTCTTAATTTTTCCAGATGTATCATTATCACTTTTCTCTTTTATTTCAAAATCTTCAATCTGTACTGTCATTATTATCAGTAAAGCTAGCATTTTATTAAATAAACTTAGTTCATACTCAAAAATTACTTAATTCAAAAAGCTCTTTACTATTTATTTTATAAATATATTTACTTTCTGATTTGTCTCCTATCATATCTGTTAAAAATAAGAGAAGTGAAACTGAAAAAATATCATAATCTTATTCTAACATTTCTTTTCTTAACCTTCAAAAACAGGCGAAATGAAAACTAGAAATGCAAAATTTTTAACAACTTTTTTCGCTTATATAAAAATGAAAATATTTAATTTATATCTTAAAGTTTCACAAATTATAATATTACAGACTCCAGTGAAATATAATTTTTTAAGTTAAGATACACATGAAGTTTAGTGATTTTTCATTTCAAAAATATATGTTAATAAAAGATGCTTAATATTTATTTAATCTTGAAAAAAATTAAAATATAATAGCTCTAAAATAGCATTAAGCTGCATATAAAATTTTATCCTATATTATTATATAAATTATTTTTTTGAGTAAAAAAATCATTTTACAAAAAGTGATCAACATAATGTTAATACTCTAATTGAAATTATGTCCTCATATCGATCCCTGATATTTTCAATGATTAATATGTTTTATTAAGATTATTAAATGAAACTTAGAAGTTTTACAAATCATCTAAATAGTAAAAAATAAAATTTAACAAAATTTTATTAAAATTTTATTAAAACATTTGCAAAATTTTAAAAAAGATAAAACTATATCAAAACTTATAAAAATATGAAATTATATCAAAATTTTAATAAAATTAGTTTAAACGTTTTATCAAATTTAAAATGTGTTTAGATAAGTAACTTAATTAATACTTCTTAAAACTTTTTAATTTTTTATTCAAATTAATAAATAGATAATTTATTTAATATTTTGATAGCTAAAATGAATAATAAAATCTACACCTTTCTTTTTAAAAACAAGTTATTTGATATATTAAAATTTAAAAAGCTTTTAATTTTTCATAATAATAGTTTTTTTATATTATTTAACTAATTTTACACTTAATAAAGTAATTAATAAAATAAGATAAAAAGAATTGATTATGATAGATTTTAATCAATGTAAGTTTTTTATAATAAGTAAAAAATGAGATATTTTATTAATTTTTTATAAAATCTTTTTAATCAGATTATTTTAAATAGTAAAATAAACTTATTAAGTAATAAAATAAGATATTCTATTAATATAATATTTGAATTAATATTTTTTCTTTTATTAGTTCTATAGAAATAAAAAATTGCCAATTTAATAAAAATAAAATATATATTCATATATAATTGATAGCTAACTTAAAAATAAAATAATATTATGATAAAATATCAAAAATATTAATTTTAATATAATTATAATTGTTAGATTTTAAGTTTGATTATTTAATTTTAAAAATCTATTGTTATTACTATTAAAATTTTTTAATATAATAATCATATGTTAAAATTATATATTTAATATATTCTTAAAGATAATATTATATTAGTAATACTAAGTATTGTCAGCATTGAAAATTTGCCTTAGAAAAATGATTTACAAAGTCATTAGATTTAATTTTATGTAGATCATATTAAGGAAGATCTTGATCGACATATTGC
>CAJVPQ010000135.1:0-38069 GCA_910591825.1 Funneliformis caledonium
ATCTTTATAGTAAATTAATTTATCCTTAAAAAAATTCCTTCGCTATGTCAAAAAAAAAATTCGTTATAACTGTAATTAGTTACAATAAGGGTCATTTTATATATTGTGTTTAAAAAAATTTCTTCGTATAATGTTATACATCATTTAACTAGTATAATTCGGTATAACAAGGTTTTTTTAATATAGAATAATCTGTACCATACCGAAGATTCATTGTATTGTGAAATTCGTTATATCAAAATTCGTTGTATCAAGAGTTGACTGTACATCTTTTTACACCAGACCATAATTAATATTAATATATTATTAAAAAAAATAAATTTTAGATACTATTAAATAAATTAAAATTTTAATATTATTAAATTAAACTTTAAAATTTTTATTAAATTATTAGATTATAGATATAAAAGTTTTATTAATTATTATAATATTGAGAATAGAATTTTATTATATAATGATCAAATAAAGAAAAAATTTTACACGTTTATTTTATAAATTATTTATTATGAAACTATTAAATATAATACCATATTAAATTAACGAAAATATAATATTAAATTAAAATAAAAATATTAAGCTCAAAAAAATTAAAATATAATATTATGACATTTGCTTTAGACATATAATAGTTATCATTACTTAGTTATTATTTTTTTGCTTATATTTTTTTAATAGAAAATTAATCAATGGGTTTTGATGATATTTTTGTTATGTTTATATTAGGTTTTATTATTAATATTTAATATTTAATAAATTTAATTAAATAAAAATACAGTAGTTTTATATTTATATTTGACTAAATATTAAATTGAAACCAATATTATGGTTGTTTAAATTTAAATTAATATTAAATTGTTTATCTAATTAGAGTTGATTAGTGATTTTATGCTGATTTATAGTTAAATTTAAGTTCTGAATTAATGCTGAATAGTTATTCTGATTAGAGTTAATTAATGATAATCGGTATTGATTTAGATAATTGAAAAATATAATTAATTGATTGTAAATAATATCAAAATTAACCTAAATTTAGCCATTTTATTTTTAATCAATTTGAACTATTTTAACTAATAAAATAATGAAAGATAAAAAAGAAATAAATAAAGATTAAAAGAAAAATAATAAAATATTATAATTATAAATAATAAAGAAGATAAATATATTGTAATAATGAACAACAAAAATTGAGAATAATAATTTAGATTAATCAAAAGAAATAATAACAAAAAAATAATAATAAATATTAATGAAAAATTATAATAAAGGTTAATAATAATGAAAAATAATGGTAAAAAATAATAATAAAGAATAATTATGAAGGATAACAAAGAAGAATTATAATAAAAAATAACAATAAAAATATTAATGAAGAATTATAATAAATATAATAATAAAGAATAATAACAAAAAAATTATAATAAAAAGATTATATAAAAAATAAAATAATAAAATTTATAATTGATAAAAGCAATAACTTGAAAGAAAAAGAAAGTAATATAATAAATACATAAATTTTTATACAAATAAAATTAATTTGTAAAACAAATTTTCTTAATGATAAGTAGCAAAAATGTATTAAGTAGATATAATTCTTATTAAAACTATTAAATCATAAAATATTATACATTTGTAAAATATGAATTTTGATAATTATATTATGATTAATAGGTAAAATAATCAAAATAGTCAAATAGTCAAATTTTAGTTAAATAACTAAGTATTAATAAATGTATTAATACTTATTAATATTTGATTATGATTAAGATTTTTAGCTATTTTGACTAATCAAATTAGCCAAATAACCAATAACCAAACCTCAATCAAACGGTTATAATCAATATTGTATTATAATTAATGCTAAAAATAAATTTTAAAAAATTACAAAATTTTAACTTATAAGTAACTTTATATGTTTTGCTATATAATTAAAAAATAAAAATTACTATGATATAATGGATATTTATAAATTAATTTAAAAAAATGTTTTTAATTTTTCATCAAATAAATCAGAAAAGAATTTATAATTTATATATTAATTTATATTAAATACCTTTTTAAATTAATTTATAAATTTATAAACTATTATAAAATTAATAAAAAAAATCTTTTTATTATAAAGATCTTTTTTCTTTCTTATAATATTATTCTTTAAATTGTAAGTATATATAAGCAAATTTTTTCTGCTATTTTTTTTTTTTTTTTTAAAAAAAAAAGAATCAAATATTATATTTAATTAAAAAATTTAAATTTTTTTTTTTTATTAATATAATATTTAATAATTTCTAAAAATCATAAGGTTTTAAATAAAGCAAATCTATATTAATAGTATATATAAAAAGATTTACATTTTTTAATTTACCATTTTTTTTAAAAAAAAAGCTAATACGTATCCCATATCCCGAGAAAATAAAATGTTTATTCTTTGATTTATGTAAATACTTGGTATCGAAGTGAAAATGACACCTAAATCTAGACCAGTCTTCAACAAATTTTGTTGAATAAAATCCACATGGTGTAAGTTCTAAATATTCAATAAAATTTTCTAATGAAAATTTCTCATAATAAAAAGAGAGGAACGAATTACATATTCTTGTTATGACAATGGTGAGTTATATTTTACTTGTTTCGAGTTCTTTCATCAAGCTAATATTTCTAAAGAAAGGATTGTTAATTTTTTTTTTATTTAATAGTAGAAAATATTTTATCAGGAAATTAGTTAAAAAAAAAAAAAAAAAAAACGTTAAAAAAAGTTGGACAACTTTTTTTTATTTTGATGTCCTTCATTTGTATATATAGTAAAAGTTGCTCAATAATTGATCAGAAGCTTTTTCATAGATTATTATGTAAAGATTTTAAATTATTAATACGGATATCATCTGGTACAAAGAGCTTCTACATAGAATTTATCATAAATTCTACACTTATATTTGTTTGCCAAATCCTCTTTTTGTATTCATTTCTTTGTTATCCTGATTGATAGCAATCAAAAAATGTTATCCGACTCATGAATCTATATTTGATTGCGAGTTTTCATTTAAAGATGTCAATGCTAGTTAATCATACATTCTATTTAAAACTTCTATTTTTCGAAGTAATAAAAAATAAAATAAAATAAAACCAATACATAAAACTTTACCTCGAAGTTATCAAATCATCCAACTATATTAAACAATTATCGTAGTATAACGATGTTTTGTATCGGTCTTTGGTATTTTAATGAAATTTTGAAATAGTTTGTATCACTTTTTATTATAATACATAAATGTGTGTATATATATTTCTTCGAATAATACAATTGAATGTAAATAGCAAACGTATAAACGAATGTTAAAAAATCAAGGTGTGAACATTCCTCATTTTTAATTTTTATATAATTTAGTTATAACATCTTACAGTGAATTGTCGTCGAATTTTTGAAATTTAAACATGATTGTATTAATGTAATATATTCTTTCTACCTTTTTATTGGGTTGATTAGAGGGAAATTTATTGAAATTCCATATTAAAGATTTTAGGCTAATGTTAAGAATCATAAATATATTATTAGACATAAAAAGAAAAATATAGCATTGAACCAATTTATCGATAAACAATTTATGCTTACACCTAGGGGCTTCTTTAAAGGCTGCAACAGCTTCCTCCCCCATTGCACTGACGACAGTGACCAAGTATTCCTTACCTATCAAATAGAATTTTAACATCATTAACATAGTAAAACATATAAGCTTAAAATCATTATAGAATGAAACATAATTACCTTCTTCAATCCCTGAAACAATTTGATTATACATTTCACTGCCTTTTTCGATGCGAACGTCATCCTTGGTGCTGCCATCAGAAGTCATTAAGCTCAAATAACCATCTTCAGCACAGTCAATGACAGTAAACTCAGTACCTGATAAAAAGAATTAATAAATTTAATGACGAAAAGTTTTGAATGATCCTTTCTATAATAATTAATCAAATAAAGGAAACCAAAATTAACTCACGAGTAACATGAGGAACATCCATGTTATGAGTAGAGGGAGAAATATCTAATTAAGAATGGTAAATTTAGCTTGCATTTATTTGAACATTAAAAAATATATATATGTATATATATAGTGATCCATCAATATAATTAGTAAAATAAGATTTGATGTTGACATTTTAAGAATCATTTCTCACCTTCAAGCTTCTTATTAGTAAAAATATCGACTCCGACAAGATGAACTTTCTAAATTAATTATTATCATAATTTTTACTCAGATAAAATTTTATATATTTCATAAGCACAATTAAATATTTCAAAAAAAAATTGTTTCACACACACTCCAGTAAATGTTAGCAGGAAAAACATACCGCGTGCCCATGTTTACCAGTCTTACTCGTAGACATTTCAACGATCTTGCATGGTCTACCTTTAAGAACAACATGACCGTTCTAAACGTTTCAGGTTGTAAACTTATTATAGTATCGTCTTAATAAGAAGGAAACAAAAAGAAAAAAAAATTTTTTTTCTCACCTTTCTGAGGGCAGAACATTGCATCGGGTAAGTTGCCGATGCTCCAGATCCTGATGCTGATTCAAATTCATGATGATGTTCGTCGTCTCCCATTTTGTTTAAAATATAAACGAAGATAAAAAAGGGCGAGAAAAGGGGATATTACAATTTAGAAAGTAAAATTTCTTATATACACTTTATGCATAAATGTCTCGGAGTTTCAAAATTTAGGACAAAAAGAAAGATAATTGGCTGCGACATTGCATGGGTGTTGATCAACATCTAATCTGAAAATTCATCTTGTCGTACGAAGATATAAAGAAAATAAGCCTCAAATATAATCAACTATAATAGTATGTTTGGAAAATTATACGGTAAAGTTTATAGGATCTACAAACATGTCCGTTGTTTTTAACGATTCTTGCTAATGTGAGAAACTATTCTAATATTTAATTAAAAAATATTTATATCATAATGATCATTAAATCAATAAATTATTTGTAATGATTGCTTGCAAAATCATGATGTAATTTTTATATCGAAAAGTATTTAAAAGCAAAAAAAAATAATTAATAAAAAAAAAAAAACCCAATTTTCTTTCGAATCATAATAACAACCATAAAAATAAAATCCTTGTAAAATTATCGAAAATGTGCTCTAAAGAAGAAACACCCAAGAATATTGAAGAAGTTACAAAGATCCCAAAACAAGATCTACAAACTCAACCTGGTGTAACGCATGAAATGACGCCACGTCCTTTGGTTCATCACTTGCCAACTGGTGATCATTTGGAAGAATATCATGGTGCTGATAAATTGAAAAATAAGATTGCACTAATTACTGGAGGAGATAGTGGCATTGGACGTTCGGTTGCCGCTCTATTTTCTTTAGAGGGCGCTTCAGGTATCGCTATTACTTACCTTTCTCGTGAAGAAAAGGATGCGCGTGAGATAAAAGAGAGAATTGAAAAGCAATCCAAGACCGAAGTCATATTAATATGCAAGGATATTGGAACTGAAGAAAATGCCATTAATGTTGTAAAACAAGTGATTAATAAATGGGGAAGAATTGATATTCTTGTTAACAACGCCTCTGAACAGGTAATTATCCCATATCAATAAAGTGGCGTAGCACTTTACACTTGAATTTTAAAATTGATCTATAATAATAGCATTTGACAGAACGTATTGAAGATTTGTCGAGTGAACAGTTCGAACGAACCTTTAGAACAAATATTTTTGGCATGTTTTACCTTGCAAAACACTCGATTCCACATATGAAAGAAGGCAGTGTAATCATCAATACAACTTCCGTTACCGCGTACAAAGGGCACCCAATGTTGCTTGATTATTCCTCGACCAAGGTAATGAACGATATTATCTTAAAATATTAATCCATTATGAATAAACATCTATTTTTTTAAAAAATCAAATGCGTTTTACACATAGGGAGCTATCGTCGCTTTCACAAGATCCCTTTCTCTACATTTAATCGAACGTGGAATCAGAGTCAACGCCGTAGCACCAGGTCCAATTTGGACGCCACTTATTGCCGCCTCTTTTCCACCCGAAAAAATGGAAAGTTTTGGAAAGCAAGTTCCAATGAAGAGAGCCGGACAACCATCTGAAGGTATTTAGAGGATAAACTTTATAAAGAATTTATTTTTGAAATCTTTTAAATAACCCATTTTATGTGCAGTGGCACCATGCTATGTTTTCCTGGCAAGCAATGATTCAAGCTATATGTCCGGTCAAGTTCTTCACCCGAATGGAGGATCCGTTATCAACGGTTAACTTTTCCGTTTCCCCGCGGATGAATCCAAATCTTAATTTTCTTTTTTTTTAAAAAAAAAATTATTTTTTTTATTTCCGTCACCAAATTTGATAAGAACGTTTGACTCGAATTCTTTTGTGCTTTGTATTCCTGCGATAAAATAAATAAAAAGAAACAAATAATTTCGTTCATTGTACAAATTTAATTAATTAAAAACAAAGATTTCGGGTTAGGCTATTCCGTGATTAAATATTTTGTTTTTACACATTTGCTTTTTAATTCGAATCTTAAATGAGATCTTTTCTATAATGACGGGAGATGACTTTGTAAGGAAATCTTGAAGTCAAAGAGGGCTTTCACAACCACAAATACAAGTAATATATAATAAGCGAAAAATTCGTGCTAAACTTTTTAGGATAAAGATATGGCTTGGGGAATACAAACCTGAATATGTTGTCATACATTAAAGGGGTTTCTAAATGTTTGGGAATGGTTTGGTAAACAAACCTATTTATTTATTTCTCTTTCAAAAGAACAATTATGTTTATTTTCATTGTATGCCAATTTGAAACGATAACATCCTACTTAATAGAGACAATTCGGTTTGTGGTAATGTTAGTGGTTACCTTTCTTAAATTAATTTGCTTTTCGATGGACTGCTTTTTAAAGTTTCACTCTCTGTAAGTTTAAAATTAAAAAAAATGTTGGTGTCAGTTGCTTACTTGATTTTTATGCACCCCTAAATTCCCTAAATTCTGTATCATCACACGATCTAACCATTATGTGAAAATAACACGTGTGAAATGATGTCATTTGTATAAATCATTAATGTCATTTCATTTCATCTCCCCCCATTTATTCAATGAATTTTTTCGGAGAAATTCGTTCTCTGCGTGATCCTTTCCAAATATATATATCTATATATTAAAAAGATTTCCGAATTAATTCGTTGCAGAGATTACAAATAAATAATATAAATATCAAATTCGGGAATCCACATATTACAAGTACTATACACGCGAAAGAAACTACCTCGCAGAGAGTTGTCTGCTGTGCATGTGGGTTGTATCATAAACAAAGCAAGATAAACGGACTATTCCTCTTTTTATGGAATATGAGAGAAAAAATAAGTATGTAATGTAATTCAATTTATAGAATGAATTAGTGACAACCCGTTTATAGAATTTTAAGAGATCGATCCCATGCACAAAATTATTTGGTACTTCCTCTCAGTTTAATTTTAGCCGATAATTAAACCTGCATATTTAAAAATTCATCATAAGTGTACGCCCTGATCAAGTTTATTTATAACTCCCAATTCTCCCGCCTCAATTGCGTAAATCATAAATTTTCGATAATGTATAAATAGAAACCATTTTTTGGCCATTAACTCGGTTTTTTCACACAATTTTTTTTTTTTTTTTTTTTTCTCTCTGATATAGATATATATATACATATATATCTCCTTCGAAGTTTAAGTTCTGCCAAACTCAGTCCTTTCCATTTTTTCACTTCTTTCCCTTTCAAGTGAATAAAGTGACCTTTTACCCCTGTATTATTTTTTTTTTTTTCTTTTTGACTGCTATTTTCGTAGCACTTTTTACTTTAGTAAAAAATTACATAATAGATTCTTTTGTATATAATTTTTTTTTTCTTTTTTTGAAAAGTATTTCCTTGTATTTTCATCAAAATCAAAATACACCCATAACTACATTTTCTCCCGTTTGCTGGACAATCGCAACTTCCCAAATAAAAGCAGAAGCATACCCAATTATTATTTTAAATTTTCAAACAAAAAAGTTTAATAATCAACATGCAATTTATAAATGAAGAGAAAAAGTCCGGATGGTTGACAAAACTTGGGGGGAATGCTCTAAGAAAAACTTGGAAACGTCGCTGGTTTGAATTAAGAGGAAGTTACTTGTATTATTATCGACAACAGGTTTGTATTATGTATGATTTTGTAATTACGTTTTGTGTGGGGTTATATCTAAACTTTTTTTTTATATCTCTTTAGACCGATAAGGAACCTTCAGGAATGATAAACCTTTCGTCATTTAACTCAATATGTCAAGATTCATCTGCTACAAAAAAGTCACAATATTGCATACGTATCGAAAAGGTTTTCCGTGAATGTGATTCAATTCATTCGAATTTAAGTTACCGTGAAACATCTTCAAAGAAAGCTACTTTATTTCTTGCATTCGCTGATAATGAAGACGAAATGCAAGATTGGATCACGGTTCTTGAAAAACGTTTAGGTGGACGAAATATTGTTGATATTGTTTTAGATAGATTAGAACTTAACGGTATGCATAGAAGACAATGCAGCTATGGTTCGCTGAGTTCCTTCTATTCTAAAAATAGCAACTTCTCTTCAGGTGCGTCGACATCAGGATCGGCTTTATCATCTGGTCGTCCATCTTTGGATTCTTTTAGTTTAGATACTCCTTCTTTGGATTCCAGAAAGAGTTCAATTGATTCATTTCATAGTGGGCAAATCAATGCTGTTAATATTGCAACTTCTACTCCACCTTCTCGTCCAGAAACTCCTTCAAGTTTAGTTGAAAGACTTGGAATTGGACAACCGATTCTTCGTAAACCTGCCTCCCATTCATGTTTGCAGGAAAGACGTTATCATAGTGGCACCGATAATGGTCATCAAAACAGTAATCATGTTCGTAAACTTTCCCTTACCTTCAAAGAGTTTCCAAATCGGGCTCCACTTATTATGGTACATGGAGAAAATTCGAAATTTGCATCCTCACCTGATGTCGTTTACTTTCCTGGCAACACCAATGGATTAAGAAATTGCAACAAAAAAAAGACAGGAGATGAATTAGATGGAGATCAAACCCCATCTTCACCTGTAACTCCAACTGCAAATGTGTTCCCGAGTCATTTGACGGATCAAAAATGAAACTCTTTAATCATGACATTTTTAAATAATCTAGTTTGATGGACATTTGGTTTTTCTTTTTTTTTTTTAAAAAAAAAATAATCTTTGGATTACTGGGGGAGAGAAAGATGAGCATAATATAAAACATTCTCCCCTTTTTGCTCCTTTCATTTGCAAAATTTTTGTATATACACAATCACAATATATATTTATATATTTTTTCCCTTTTTTTTTTTTTTTTTTTTTGGCGAATTTAACTTTACAATTTAAGTTTTTTATTCCATAATTTTCCTCCTTTTTCCTTTTTTTTTTTTTTTTTTTTTTTTTTTTTTTTTTTATATAGACTGTTTTTTTACCTTTCCCTTTCCAAAATATTGTATATTTTTCTTTTTATCGGACATAATAATCTGTTACCGATAATTAGTGTCTGTATGTAATATGTGCGAGCGTAACTTATTATATTCACACGTTTGAATACGAAAAAAAATAGAGTTGATTTGATAAATTTTTTTCACTATATAAAAATATATATCACATATATATTTTCTTTTATAGATTTTTTAAGAGCATATAGAATTGCATTTTTTTTTTTTTTTTTTTTATAAAAAATTAATATAAAAAAAATGTTTATTGGAAAACAATATAATAAATAAATTATTGTATAAGGTTATAGAAAGATTAAAACGAAATATTTATTTAATAATAATAATAATGATTATTAAATGCATATAAAGAATGCGCCATATTTGAATTTTGTGCACATTACAGATAGGATGGTCCCACGGACATTAAGAATATAAAAGCTATGTCTCAATATTGTTCTTCGTTTAACATTAATTACTGCAATAAATACTATTGTTATCACACCATACACAAAATTAATAGAACTTCCAGTCGCGCAATTTAAAAACCAAATTTGGATAATAAACGTGTCATCGAAGAAACGCGTTTTTTTTTGTAAATCATTAATAATTTAATATTAAATATGGGAAATTTTCGAAATGATGAACCTAAAATTACTTAATATTGTTCTATGCATTAATTTGGGACTGGAATTTATCTCGTTATGACTTCATCGTAGGAAGGTGGTAGTTCATCTGGAGCTACTGGTGGTGGTCTGACTTCAGTAGTAGTAGAATTATTACGAGAAGTTGTGGCACCAGCAGCTTGCTCAGTGTTAATGAGAGGAACCTCTGGTGATAAAACATCGGAAGATACTGCACCTGATGACGAGTGTGAGGCTGATGAATTTACTTGACGTGGTGTATAAGTTGGCAATGGTTCAGTATGCTCCACTAAAGACCCTTCATTCTCTATTATTATAGAAAGTTTATGAATATGCATGCTTCCTTTCAATTTATAAATAAATATCTTCGCACTTAAATGTAATTCATACCAAACAATCTTAACATCAAACTGTTATAATGTGAGCTGAATTCAAATCCACCTATTTTAAATATTAAACAAGCACATATAAACATTAGTTATTTAACAAAAGGATCGACTAGTAATCATTAATAGAACACATACCTCCTTCTTTGAAGGTAACTTTTAATTGTCCGGGAGCTGGGAGTCCACCATTAGGAACCTTACATAATCCAATACAAAGCCTTAATATTTAAACAAATATCAAAAATAAAATTTAAAGAATAAATCATAAATATTTTTTGCAAACGCGAAATACGTACTGGAGTCACAATAGCTTGATAATAATTTGCCCCGAACCAAGGTTGTTGAAGCTTGCCTTCTTTCATATTCAGAAGGGGTACGCTCAGAGATTTAAAGTGTTGTAAAGTTGGTCGCGAAATAAATATTACCTAGAAAATAATTATACCAAAACTCTGAGATTAACTCAAATTTTTTATACTCGGGCTTATTTGGGTGAGATGGGTGAGATACATACGCGTTGGTTTGTTAAAAATATGCCACCGTCGGCTTTATAAGTTCCTGCATTACCAGGATAACCACTAGCAATGTTAAATACAATTTATATGATTAATCTCATAAAATTGTTATCATCATCATTATTATTATAAAAGAAGAAAACATACCCGCCCATATCAAAAACAAGAGAAACTTTATCCTGCCTATATAATTAAACAAGGAGTTGCAAAGATCTACAGTCGTGAAATTAAAAAAAAAATTGTAAATTGTCAACTATCTATAACTTACTCTAAAATAATCTTCTCCCCAGGTAGAGGCACCGGACTTTTACCATCGGAAGCGATCATAGCCCAATTCAATGCCATATTGAATTTATTTTTAATTTTAAAAAAAAGAAAATGTACAAGTTTTTATTAAGTTGATTGATTTTTCATGGAGTTTTATTTGGCTGCTGACAAACATTGTACAACATCATGGATGACTTCATATCACCCTTTTTTTTTTTTTAAAAAAAAAAAAAAAAAATTATCGAGTGAATCAATCTTTGCCATGCAACTATTAAAATAATATCAAGTAAGTTTTTTTTTTCTTTTCTTGAAGACATCTTGCTTAATAAAGGTGTATTTATTTATTATTTGATAATATATATTATCAAATTTTACATGATGATACGAACCCATATAGTTTCGGGTGATTTTAAAAAATGATCCAAGAGACAAATAACATACATGCACTACCATCTGAATGACTTGAATAAAGATAATTTGATTTTGTATGTAATTATTTTAATAATACTTTAATAGTTTGTTATTCATTTAAATGTTAGGTTTCGTAAACAAAATATGTGGTCAATTCTTTAGAGATTCGAAATTTTCTGATGATGTTCATAAATGTACTTTGTGGAATGCTACAGCGAGTTGAGTGAAACGTTGGAAAGTCAGAGTCTGCATTTGTCATGAAGTAGTCAAAGACGTTAAAAATATCGACGTCATCTAAATTGTTTGGCGTCAGTTTAATTGATTTTTTTAAAAAGGTATCTTATCTGAAATTATTTTTCGTGCATTTTTAATTCTGTAATGATGATAACCCATTATTCAGTTCTGCTTCTGATATATATTGTGAAGATAACAACTTACCAAATTCTTATGTCTGACGTTAAGAATAATCTTGTTCATTATATCATATATTATCGAAAATATTATTGATTAATTTATCTTTTTCGTTTTGAAAGTTATGTAGCAAATGACCAACCATACTGGAGATTGCTTTTATATAGGTATATATATTTTAAGAAAATGTAGACTATAGAATCGAAACGAAATGATGTTTTTTAATCAATCCGTGTTTCAAATGAATTCGTTTTGTGATTATATTGATTCCTGATCGCAATTAGTGCCTTCATTTCTCATTTTAATTATTACGATTTATACGATTTACTAATTTATCATAATTTATCGCCAATAGAAAACGTAAAAGAACAGATTTTTTTTTTACAAAGTAAGTAAGATCTGATTTTCTTCTGAAATTGTGATTGCGATCGTGATGACACTACAGATTCATCCATTCGATGATCGGGAATCACATTGCGAGCAATCACCGAGCGAGTTTATTCCGTCAAAGGTTCTCTTTGACTGATTAAATGAAGCTCATCGGTTGATCGCGGTGGGAGATCTGTTCAGTTCATTCTGATTTTTATAGGTCGGTTCGATACTTTTCAGGTCTTTTTTATATTCCCGACTAGATATGAAAATAGCTTCTGATAACAAAATGAAATATAGTTTTTTTTTTTTTTCACTTAAAGAAGGAATTAATCCATATGTTTTTTTTTTATTAAATGAATGTTTTTTAGATCTGACGAAATCGGAATGTTGAATATTAATAACAATAATTGGGAATGTCGCACAAAATTTTTTTTTCATAAAATAATATCGATATGTATTATGACCAATTATCCCAAAATGGCAACAATTCTGTAAATAAATAATAATATAATGTTGATCTATAAGAAATAAAATATCATATGCTTAATGAGCCAGAAATTTTTTTGGCGCTTTTTTTTTTTTCAAATCGTCATTTTTTGGTATTACTGACATATTACAAGAAGTACATCGTCTACGTGTCTGAACTCCAAAGGAGGCTTAAATGTAATCTTGCATCTTTTTGTGTTCTTTACTCTGCAAATCAGTAACCAACGAGGTAAGGTCAGTTGTCAACTATCACCTGGCTCTCTCCACACATCTTTGCCATTTCTGGAAATTCACACTCAATCATATTGTTAACGAAAAACCTTTTTTTTAGAGGGCGCTTGAAAAAGTTTTCTTTTTAAACTTTAATAATTCCTTCGAGTCCTTAAATAAATGACTCAAACTTACTCTCACTTCCTTTACATTTAGTTGTTTTTTTTTTTTTTTTTTTTACCTTTTAACATAAATAAATTTATAAAGGTTTATTCGATTTTTTTTTTTTTTTTACTTTGAAAATCGGGAAATTTGGAACAATCTTCTTGCTCAAATAACACTACAAATCTAGAAATGGGTGTAGTATTCTCACGCTTTCGGTCCCAAAGCGAGGATAATTTCGAGAAAATTCTTTCGGAGATTGACGATAAGATTAGTAGAGCCGAGATTCGATTACGCGAAATAAGAATTCGTGAACGTAGTGCATTGATAATTTGGATCGTTTATTCTATGTTGGCCTACGTTGCATATGTGGCAGGTTATTGGTATTTTGTTTATATGTCAATTGAAGAAGAAGGTTGGGATTTTATGAAGATTGCGCCAGTTTTTACTGGTCCCTTTCTCATAGTAATTGGGTATAGGTTTTTAGCTTTGTGGTATAAACGAAAAGAAACCAATGAAATATCTCAACTCGAACACCTTAGAGCAAAACAAAAACAAAAGGTAGAAGAGTTGAAAAATAAACACAATTATTATTCAACCAAAGATTTAGTGGAACGTTATGATGTTCCCAAGGGAAATAAGGGACCACCACCACAAGCAAATCAACAAAATCAACCGATTCCAAATGGACCTCCACGTCCTAGGCAGCCTATAAATCTTAATAATCCTAATCTTCGTCAACGAAATGTTCCAAATCCTCAAGCGTCAGGGGTTAATGGTATTAATGGAGATCAAAGAAATAACAATGCACCAAACGTAGGGAACGTAGGGGCTCATGGTATTATAGCACCACCACCACCACAAACAAAATTTGATCCGAATAGTCCAAATTCAATTTCGCCTCTTCAAAAACGGTGGTTTGATAAATTGGTGGATGTTATTGTTGGTGATGATGAACAAAAATATGCATTGATTTGTCAAAATTGTTTTACTTGGAACGGTTTAGCATATCCCGCAGATTTTGAAGATGCTCAATATTTTTGTAAAAAATGCAATCATTTTAATTCATCTCGACGAAGTCGACTTAGCGGAACATCTTTAAGCGCGTCACCTAGTTTCACAAACGGTAATAATAGTAACGATAGTAATGAAAATCATCTTAACATCACTAATAGTCACTTCAATAAGTCAACTGATCCATCTCAACTAGGTGATAATTTAACTCCACGAAGAGGACGTTCAACCACACCAAAACCCATGAGTCGAACTAATTCTTCGGACCCTGAAAAATTAATTTATAATGATGATTATGATGATGATGGTGTATCTGTTAGTAAGACTTTGGCTTCTCGATCAAACAGTAGAAAGGGAAGGAACAGTCGAAGTCAAAACAGGATTGGAGATAATCGTCAAGGAAGTAATGAAGATGTTAAAGCATACACCATCAGTGATGATGAAAACATTTCTCGTGAAGAATAAACTTTTGTTCTAAAAAATGAGCTTTACAAATGGATAATATCAAAAAAAAAAAAAAAAAAAAAAGGAATTCGGATTATATTTACAATTCTAGCATTTAGTATTTAGCACAAACAATATGTTTTTTTTTCTTTTCTTTTTTTTTTAAATGCATTCTTCCAATCCCGAACTTAAAAGGATAATTTTTTTCATTGCTGATTTGTCTATATTTTTACCGTTTATCAAATATTATACTTTATATTTTATATATGGTTACCTGATATCAGACAAAAGATAATATGATTAATAGTGACCGTTTCATATTTAGTTAGAGTTGAATAAACCTATATATTAGGCAAGTGATTTCATAATATAATTGAAGGTTTGTAAATAAATATATATATATATATATATATATCATATATCCATAAATTTTCTATTTTAAATGATGTGGTTATATTAATTTGGGTCGAAAGATTTTTAGTTTACAATTTGAAAATAAAATACCAAGAAATTACATCGGTTTATTAAAATCAATCAATAAATCATTTCCATCGATTCAATAATAAAAATGATAAAGCATACAACTGTAATCAAATCAAAAGTTTTATTATTTAAAAGTAAAAAGATAATTCAATCCGAACCGAAAATTTCGGATTGATCCTAATTTCGTTTGTTCGGATTCTTAATAAAGCAGAATGATAAAACAAAAATCGCAAGTCAACTCCGGTATTTTTTTTCATTTATATAAAAATAATTCTTATTTTATACAGGATGTATGTATACATCATTCTTATTATAAAAAATTTTCTTTAATTTAAAAACGAATACAAGTAACCCACCTTTAAACCCAATTTTAAGATAATATTCTCATATAATAATTAAAAGTTAAATTATAATTATCTAAAAATACATTAAATATATAAGAAAAATTGGATTTTCAAATTAATTATTTTAAGTATAAAAATATAAATGACAAATATTACAATTTTATTGATAAAAGAACTATATATTTTATATTATTTTTTTTAATAATATTGATATAATATATAATTATATATTTATTATATATATTAAATTTTAAAATTATTATTGATATATTATAAAATTAATATTCTTTTTTAATATTGATATATTAAAATTTATATTACTGATTATAAAAAATTTTATTATTATTAAAATTAATAAAATTTTAATTAAATATATATTATTTTTCTTAATAATTAGTAATTATAATAAATTTTATATAAAATATCTGTTATATATAAAAATTTTATCTGATTTATATTAAAAAATTTAATTTATAACTTATTATATTTTACAGAAATTCTTTAATTATTTGTTTTATTATTATTAATATATATTTTTTTATTTATAATTAATTTAATATATATAAATATTTGATTTTATTTTTAAAATTAAATAGTACTATTTAATTAAAATAAATAAAATTAATTTAAAATATATTCTAAAATTATTAAAATTATTTATATATATATTTTATATTAATTTTATAAATAAATATAATAAATTTTAAATAAATTAATAATTATTTAAAAATTATTAAATTAAAAATTATATTATAAGTATAAATTTATTATTAATCATAATAATTTTTATGTTTATATATAGTTTATTTATTATAATAATAATTTATATTATATAATATATATATACTAACAAGTATATATATACAAATTATATATATAGACTTTATATAATTTTATATTTTAATAGAATTATAAGTAGAAATTAAAAGTAAATTAAATTTTTATTATTATTTTTAGATTAATTTAATAATTTAAATACTTTGTAATAAAAAGGAAAACAATTATCAAAAAAAATTTTTTTACTTTATAAGCTAAATATTATTTTTTTAGTAAAATAAATCTAGATTTAATATTATTTCAAAAAAATTTTTTTTGATAGTTTTCTTTCTTTCTATTGCAAAGTATTTATTTATTTTATAATAATTTCAAATTAAAAATAATAAGAATTAAAAAATAATGATAAAATAATTTTGATCTAATAATTAAATTTTAATTAAAAACTATTATAAAATTGTTTTATCAAATACTTTTTGAATATAAACACAATTTTATTAGATTATAACTCATAAAATATTGATAAAAAAAAAATAATTTTATAGATTATTATTAAAAAAATATAATTTTTTAAGCTATAGCCTAATAATCAAATAGTTAAAAGTACAAAAACTATAAAAATGATGATAATATAATTTATTTATTAATAAAATTAGTAATATTTATAAGTTTTTTTTTAAAAAATTTACTTATCTATAATAAAATGAGAATTTAATGTGATTTTTTATAAATTATTCTAAATTATTTTTAAAAAATTTATATTAAAAAATAATTAGTAACTTATAATTTGATAAATTATATTAATCTGATTAACTTATTTAATAAAAAATTATTATTCTTTATTATTATAATTTTATTTTATTAACCTTTTGATTTAAATTCTAACCTAATATTATTGCTTTTTTCTGTATTGATAAACTAATAATTTTATTACAATAAAAAATTTTGAAAAATATTAAAATTCTAAAATTTTGCTATATATATTAAAGATCATTTTTCAGTTAATAAAGTTTTTTTTAAATAATAATATATTTATTTAATACAATAATTTTTAAGAAAAAAACAATGTAAATTAAATAAATATAATAATAATAGTATTTAAATAAATATGTATTTATATAATTATAAATTTTGTATTTTATAATTTATCATTAATATTTGTTATGAAATAGTATCATAAGTGATAAAATTTTTCTTAATATATATATTTATAGTATTAAATTTTATAATCTACATGGGAAGATTGCTAGGAAAATCAAATTCTGGATTAGATAGATTAAAAATGCAAATAACCTCGGAACCATCAATCTTCCCATTTATGTAATAATATTGTATAATGTTTGTTTTGGGTAATAGAGATTGAACTGATTAACGAAACTAATCTGGGGGTTATTCTTACAATGTAAAATTGAAAATCCAAGAAGAAATCAACCCCCAGATTTTCGGACGTACTAACCCAATTGTCTTAATTGTCTCTTAATAGTCTTAATAGTAGGGAGTAAATTAAGACCGGATTGTCTGACCGAAAACTCGTCGATCATATGGGGATGAAATAAAAAAAAAGGCTAGTTTGATGTGCATATATTTTTTTTGGTATGCATGAAAATCACAATATTTACTTGCTTTATTTATTGGGGGAAAAAAATTATATGAAAAAAGAAATGGTAAAAAAAATGAAAAATGAGGAAAAAAAAAAAAATTATCAAATCCGAAATCTTTTCAGCTCATATTATTTTCTATGAGATTAAACGGAATTTTCCGTCTTTTCTGGAGACTCGACTACATTAATTTCAGCAGGAGAAGTAGATAAACTTGCTTCTTTCCTTACTTCAGACACTCCATGTTCCAAGTCACCTATTGAAGACGGAGGAATTTGTCGATTTGTTGAACGTGGGTGTGTTTTACCAAATAGACCGTCCATCTCCTCTAATGATTTTCCTTTTGTTTCTGGATAAAAGATTAACACACTTATTGCCATGATTATACCGAAAACTCCAAAGATTATATATGTTCTTATAAAGAAAAAATGGGAAACGTCATAAGGATTAATATATTAGAGATAAAAAAGGAGCGATTATAAAAACAATAGAAATAAATTCTTACCCCCATGTAATCCTATTTTGTATAAAAAATAAAACATTTTAAATGAATGCAAAAAAAAATAAAAAAATATATATATATATAAAAGTAATGAATATTTACTTATCCATCATTGTCGGAACAATTTGTCCAATAAGAAAATTAAACAACCAGTTAGAAGCTGTTGTAACAGACATTGCTTTACTTCGAATACTGATAAATTTTACAACTCTGTTAATACAAGTTAAAAATAACGCGCGTAAAATTATATGATATATATCGTTATCTTTTACCGTAAAGGATAAATTTCAGCAGGGTAAATCCATCCGGTCTACGAATGATAACAATAATATTAATGTAGTCAAAAGTCATCTTAAATTCGCAATATGAAATGAGTATATTTTAATTATTTAATATATTTACCGGACCCCAAGAATAGGCAAAACTAGCCACGAAAGTGTATATGAAAACAATAACAGCGTAAGAACTAGATGTACTTCTTAATTTTACAAAATTTTTGTTTATCCCAGGATTGTAATCTTTATGTCCGTCTATTGCTAATATAAGTCCTATAATTAACATTGATATTCCCATAAATATGCCCCCAGAAATTCTGAGAAAATATATTAGGTCACGTTAATGAAAAAGGAGGACTAAAAAAAAAAAATTATTCCTTCATTTTTAAAACAATTTTTAACTTACAGAGTTGGTCGACGTCCCCAACGATCAATCCAAAGTATTGCAGGAATTGTGGCTAACATATTTACAAGACCTATAAATAAATAAATAATTTAATTTTACTTGAGGAACACGTTTCACGTCATTAACATATAATATTAAAAATGTAATATGTCACATCCTTACCATTAATTCCTGTAGCGAGAAGACTGGATGAATTTTCTTTAAGTCCAGCGTTAAGAAAAATTTGAGGCGCGTAGTACTACAAATTATATTTACAAAGTAAACACGCGTGCGTCCATACAAATTATTGGTAATTCTTTTAGTATTGAAATTTTACCATGATAGCATTAATTCCAGTCAATTGTTGAAAAATCTGAATAAAAATTCCCAATATCATTCTTCTACGAATATTCTCAGGACCTTTTTTAACCAATTCAAAATAATTTTTTGCCGCAAACTCTCGTTCGAATAAAACATTATCTTTGATTTCCAAGTATTCTTCTTGTACAACTGCCGCATTTTTATCTCCTCCAGCTCGTAATTTTGCTAATACAACTATTGCTTCTTCCTCGCGATCGTGATCCATTAACCAACGTGGTGAAAATGGAAGGAAAAGCGTCCCGACAGCTATTAAATGAGAAAATAATAATAAGAAAAAAAAATACTTTCAAGAAATATGTACCTAAATATAATCTTACGAAGTGAAAAAAAAAATAATAATGCAAAATCATAATCTACGTACCAAGAATTATTGCCGGAACAACCTGAATCCATAGTGGAATTCTCCATTGTGCAGGTGAATTAATTCGTTCTGTAAAATAATCGATCCAAAATGAAATTGCAATCCTTAAAAGATAAAATAGAATAGAATAAAAATCGAGAATTCATTCAATTGCAATAAAAAAAAACATATATGTTTACATATATACATATTATAGTATATATATGCTACTTAATTTACCCTATAGTAATCGACCACTGTTGAAGAGATACCAAACGGCCGCGAATCTCTTTTGGACTAATTTCAGATTGATACTTTTTTGTATTTTTATGAGGATATTGTTATTTATATGCGCGCACGGTCAGAATGATACGCAGCCGAACAATCATTTTTAATTCAAATTACTTACCAGAGGTACGATCATAGAAAGATCACTAAAAAAAAAAACGTGTCAAAAAAATATAATTTATATAAAATATAATTTATATGCGTAAATTTCCAATATTAAGATAATCCATGTATCACTTACCCAATTGAAAGACCAGCAATGATCCTTCCAAAGTACAATTGAACAAAAGTTGTAGCAGTTGCTTGTAAAACACTACCGACTATAAACAAAAGAGATCCGCCGAGAATCGAGAACCTTCTACCGATTTTATCAGCAAAATATCCTGATATGAGTGCGCCTGTTAAATGAAAAAATCGGAGGTTCATAAAAATTCGTTGGTTTACTGCGCCTCACGCGTTATAATTTACTATACCAAAAAAACATCCTGCTAAAAGTGATGATACGATTGTTCCTTCTTTTACAGGGCCAGTAGGAAATTCTTCGCGAAAATGTCTCATCGTGAGAATTCCAGATATGACTCCTAATTAACGTGAAATTAAAATAAAATTATGATCGTCGGATTCATATTTTCATGTCAATATAATTTGACAAAAAAAAATATATATATAAATAAAATAAAAAATAAAAAAAAGGGAATTCACATACCGATATCATATCCAAAAAGTAACCCCCCTACATCAAAATTGAAAAAAAAAAAATTGATATTTTTAACTTTTTAATGAGGGGGAAAAAAAAAAAAAGAAAAAAAAGAAATTATCAATCCATTACCAATAGCAGAAAGTGCTGCACATAAATATACATAAACTTTACTTCCGCTCATTTTTCTATTATAAAAAATCTTTAGTACAATTAATTTTTAATTTCACATATTTAGGTTAAATTTTTATGGGGAAATTGATAAAGGCATGGTCGTATTTAATTTATTTATATCTTATGGTAAATATCACGTTTTATCAATAAAAACAAATAAAAATGAAAAAGATATAGGGATATAATATTGAGAAATAAAATAAGACGAATTAAAAAAAGACAAAAAACTTACGTTAAAAACTCATCAAAAGAAAATAAAGGCAAAAAAAAAAAAATCGCGAAGGATTTTATCAGAATTTTTTTTTTTTTTCAAGAAAAAAAAAATTAAGGAGAAAAGAAATAAACGGAGTTACACATATATATACTTATTTCCTTGATTTGCCTTCCTGGGATCAAACGATTGATTCCCGAGACTTTTAGCTTCATTGGTATCTAATTTTCCGCGTTTACCATCTTCCGTTAAAAAATGCATCGACTAGTTTTTTAAATTTTGTTAAACATTGTCAATCAATTATAAACAATACGATTTTCTTACTATCAAATTCAAATTGGAAATGTTGAACACGCGCGAAAAATAATTGCCGAATTAGACATAGTCTTTACTTATCCAAACCATGGTATATATTAAAAGCGTTAGAACTTGTGAAGTATTTAAAACCATGTACCAAATTTACTAAAATTATATTTTTTTTGATAAAAAATTTTTGTACATATGATAATCACAATTAATATTGATTAATTTCATCTTTATTAAACATAAAACATAAACATTGTAATATTTTCTTTTTTTTACAATCACAAATTAATATACTATTATCTTTATTAAACATAAATCATTCTTTTTTTAGATTTTGTCACGCAGCAAATCAAACACGTGAAATTCGATTATGTAATTTCACGTGTTTTAATTACAAGTTAATTAGTTTTTGGGTTTGCGCGTTGCATTCTCAATATAGATTTTTTTTCCTTTATAAAGGTTTTCGATGGAAATTTTATTGAACAAAGGTGAACACAAAGAACTTCCTCTATTTCAACCTTCAGCATGAATCCTGGTGTGAATTGAAACTTTGTGTTTTGTAAATTTTCTAAACCTTAAGAGATAATTGTTTTAACATGTCAAAAACCATTAGTTCCAATTACAGAATTTACGTACGAGTCCAAATATTGGCCTCAAATTTCAGACTTTGTTCGTCATGCGTTACGAGTCGATCTTCAGGCCGAACGACCGTTGCATACATACTCACATGAAGAACTTTACAGGTTCCTAAAAAAATAATAAACATTTTTTTTTTTATGTGTGATCTTTATCTCAATTATTTTATTAATAGGAGTATTTATTGGATGTGTTGGCAAGGATTCCATAAAAGACTTTTTTCAGATTTGATCTCGATTATTGAAGAAACTCTTCATTTACTTGGTAATCAATTAAATAATATACAAGAGTTGGATATTTGGTTTCCTAGTTTTGCAAAAATATCCATTAATCACGCCAAAGCCACAGAGATCCTAGGCAGTGTATTTGCTTATTTGGTACGTTATAATATATTAAGTGTATATATGTGTGTGTATCTCTTGAAAGTGGTATTGTTTCTTATACATATCTTTCCTCATTAGGATAAAACCTATATTCAATGCACGCTTCATCAAAATCTGCGAGATGTGTTAATTTCTTACTTTCAAGAAATAATTACGGAGAAATCGGAGATGCGCATAATTTATGTTTTTAGTATGATTTTGGAGAACCCTACCATTGATTTAAATCTCGTCGTAGAGGCTGTCAAAGCGTTATACAAGATCAAACCTGGTAATTAATTGAAGGGAGTTAAAAATTATTCAATGAATAATTTGCTTAATGATTTACTGAAATTTTTAGATAATATATATTTGAATCCAACTTTGTTTCACAATTTTATCGAGGATATGAAATTACCATCCAACTTGCAGGATCTACAAATACGTTATACAACATTGGAAACTAAATATCAATTAGAAAAATTAAAAATGGAAGGTTGGGAGCCGGGATTTTCCAAATTGAAGAGATCATTATCAAACGACGATGTCGAGGAAACTTCAGGAAAACGCGTTCAACACTAGGAGCTAACGAGTACTTTTCGTATAACAGAAAGATAAGATTACATTTCATAAGTACGTTATCCATTAATATTTAAATCAATATATTACAATCAATATAGCAAATTCATTGTAAAATAATAATGATGATAATATAATTTTGTGTGAAAAAAAAAAAGTATTTTGGTCATTTGCTCTTTAATATTATTATTTCGAATAATGTTTTTGTTTTGGTTTTTTTTTTTTTTTTTTTTTGTTGGTTTTTTTTTGTTTTTTTTTGTTTTTTGCGAATGTGAGAAAAAAAGAAAAAAAAAAAAAAAAGATTATAACATAAGTAACAAAGTTGACCAATTAAAGAACAAAATCTAAGGCCAAAGGTATATATATATATATTTTTCCTTTTCCATAAAAAGACTAATATTAACATCCGCTAATTATAATAACAAGAAACAAGAAAAATTATCTAATATATATATATATGTAAATATGTAAAGGATGTTTTCAGAGATGATTGATGTTGTATTGAATAATATGAACACCAACATGCGCGCACCAGATGTTATAGATTTATATGTATATTATGAATTAATATAAACGGTACGACACCTCTGATATATAGTTTATAAAGCACAGCACATTGATATACAAGTAAATACGTGTTGTATGAAAATGCTGTAGTGGTGATATTAGGAAGGAGGTATTTAATTTTATTCTAGAACTCGGAAAAGAATTTCACACACGATTAACCACAATGGAACCATGCGAAACAACTCGAACCAAGAGAAAAGATAATAAAGCAGCGCACAATACATATATCCTGTATATATTGTCCTAAGTTGAATTAGAGAAGAGAAGGATAAGATCATTAATCAATTCAAATTTTAAAGAACAAATAATTTCATTTTTTTAAAAGAAAAATTCATAAAAACTCACTTTGAATGCAGAAGGAGCAGCAGCAATTTGTAAATTATTTGGTACGGGTTGTTGTATATCTACTGGTTGGTTCTCATATTCTTCGAGGAATTTTATTAATGTTCTCTCAATTGACCTTAGATCCCTCACCTCTTTTTCCTTTCGAAGGATCTCTTCATCCTGTTCATAAAGAATACGTTGTACTTTTTTTTTTAAAAAAAAAATGATCGATATTTAAAGAATGATTTTAGTAAATGATATAAAAATGATGATATTAATAACTAGAACATTTGAATATGAAATAAATTTCGATTAAATACATTCTCTGGATTTGGCTTGAATTATTTGACATTTCAATTCGTACATGATGGCTTCTTTTTTCAAAGTTCTTATTTCATCTCTTTCCTGAAGAGATCCCTATGAAAAGTGTGACAACAAGAATATTAGCCCCAGAACACATAGCCGTAATACATTAAAATAGTTTTAACAAAAAGATTCGTGTAATAGGAAACTTACTTTATGTTTTCGTTCCTTTGTGGTAGCACGCTGGGTCAAGTTTAACCTGGTTCTACGTTTAGTTCGCTTACGTATTTGATTCGAAATCATTGGGTTATTATTATTAAAGATGGACTTTTTCTTTGGCTCAAAGTTTATATTACTGAAAGGGACGTCACTTCGTATGTAAGAATAAGAAACACCTCTAAAACCGCTGATGCCACCTTCTAAACCATCGCAGCCACCACCATAACTATATTGCCCTCCTTTAGTTGAAGTCAGACGAGCAGTCGAATGACCATAAACAAGGGGATTCATTCCGTCTTGACGAGGAGCCATTATAGTAAAGAAAGTATATATACTATTTTAGACGGATAAAAACAAAAAAAAAAAATAAATTTGAAGAGGAAAAAAAAAAAAATTTTATGTATAAAAAAATTTTTTTTTTTTTTGAAAATTAAAAGAATGCTTGAATCATATAAAGATGAAAAATATAAATTTTTTTTAATCTATATGAAAGTCGTTCACAAGTCGGTAGATGGGATTTTTTTTTTTTAAATGGCGGGAAATTATTTATAATAATGATAATATGGGTGGTTTTTATAATAAAGAAGTTCAAATTTTTATTTTTTTTTTTTTTTCGTGGGACTTTTGAGTTCCACGAAAAAAAAAAAGAAGGGCAAGTATTTATTAAGGAAACGCGTTGGTTAGGACAGGTTATATGAGTAAATTTATAAAAAAAAAAAAAAATCGTAAAAAAAATCATCATGTGATCCCCATTGTTTTTTATAAGATATATGTGATAGTTCCGCCAGATTACCTAATCGGTAATATACATTTGTGGCTATCTCTTTAAAGAGTTAGAACCACTTTTCATTTATCGAATGAGTAAAAACATTCTGAACTACTATTAGTAGATAATACTTTGACCATACAAATCAACCCCCTCCCCAATATCACTCTTATCCTACTGCTTTTCTTTTCCATCTTTAAACAATAAAAAATGGTTTCTATTTGTCATTTGTATTATTCCCTGCGACATTCTCCCCCCCCCCCTTTTAACTTGTTCGAGGTTTATTTATTTCAAAATCGTACTAAATCAAGTTTGGATTAAATGTCTAAGCAACCTGTGTTACGAATATGAAAGCTTTGGGGGGTGTATGATATAAATAAAATAAACAAATGAATGGAGGAAAAAAAAAAAAGATTACGATATTTGGCATATTCTACCGGAGGTGCGATGTTTTAATAAAAAAAAAAAATTTTTTGATTTGATTGATTGTGCTATGTTGACTTTTTGTATTTTTCGTGTATCAATCAAATTTTTTTTTTTTTTTAATGACAAAGAAAAAAAAGAATTAAAGTTAGATTTATTTTGATCTGTGTAAGAGAATTTTTTTCGAAAAAGTGAATAAATGATGTGTTTGTATTCTAAACTTGTGTGGAATGATGTCTAATATCTAATTGTGAATGATGTTGTAATTGTCGTGTAATAATTATAAGTATTTGTGTTAGTGTAAAAAATTCGATTATATAGAACGAGTTCATAATACGGAAAAAATCACCGCTGGCATCTTTTCAGAACGGTATTGGATTTCAAGAATTTTCAGGAATTTTTAGAATGTCATTGTTTTCACTTTGATATTTTTTTGTATTATACATATATATATATTATATATTATATTAAGCCCCCTCATTATAATACTAACAAATTAAGAATTCATAAATAAATAAATAAATAATACCAAGAAACGATAAATATTATCCATTAGGAAATGATAATGAACATTCGCTTGCGGTAATGAAATTATTGTAAATCAAGATATCTTTAAAATTTATTGTGTAAAAAAAAAAGGGAGATTCTATTTTGATATTTAAAATAAATTTTAGGTTAACGTAACATGTAAATCTTTAGTTAATTTATTATTTGTACTAATCAAAGCGTCGTCGTATTGTTTCCAGTCGTCACACAATCGTGACGATTAAGACAGAATTTAATGTTACGTCCGCGACATAATTTCCTTAATTGCGGTTTATTGATTTATTTGGATTATCGTCTAGCATAAGCGAATTACAGTTGCATCCCATTACTTTCTTTATAAAGCTGGCCGAAGGAAAAAAAAAAAATCTTCAATTTACTAAGCCACATAACCTCTGCATGATAGAGACGGCACTTGTTCGATAACCTCCCCCAAACAAGTAGTAATGATTCAAATAATGGTAAAGTTTATACAACTCTGATTATATTAAAATAATGAATGTATGTACATCATCAAATGAAATAATGTATTTATTTACATCAATAATAAATCATACCTTGTCTTTGTTCGAAGTAAGGTTCCTGACGCGGATGATGTTTGTGATACTCTTGAAAGAAAGCTTTTTAAACAAATCAAAAAATTTTAATTCTTAAAAACAATACTTTAAAGATGAAAATAATGCACACACATTATACATGTACATATATACATCAATACCTCTTCCAGGACTTCCAAACATAGTTAGAATGCTTAATTCATATTCGTTATGACCGTAACAAGACGAAGGATCATAAACGATGGGTTCATTGGCATCTGAATCAACGCTCCAATTTCCGCTCCATAAATCTCCATGAACTAATACAGGTTTCACTTCAATATCTTTCATTAAATGATCAACAACCTTGTCAATAACAAACTCGACAAGCCTGCGTAATTCATCATCTCCTGGATTATTTTGTAAACACTTTTCCAATATAGGTCTTAGTCTTCGTACTTTGTAGAATTCTGCCCAGGTATCTTCCCATGTATTATCTTGTTCTGTGGGGCCACACGTTGTCATCACCGAAAATCCGAATTTGCCATTTGGTGACTCCTTAGAATGCAATTCAGATAATTTTTGAGCAAACAATTTTTGCATAGATGATAAATTTGCTGTCGAAAGTCGTTTATATGTCGTAACGATAAATGCACCTCCATTAGGAAATGTTCCAAGGCATAGAGGTTTTGGTGCAAAACCTGGAACCGCTTCAAGTATCGCATTCAAGGACTCAATTTCGCCTAAAAATAAAAAAATTTTATTTTAATAAATTCTTCGTTAAATTCAAAATCTGTCAAATAATTCTTACCTTCAAACATCGCATATGCATACGCCCTGTTGCTTGTCTTTACAAATACATCACCCGTATCTGTGGACAATTTAAACGCGTCTCCTGACAATTCTGATTGATTCAATATGCTTGTACAAATCCCATGACTTCGAAGTACCAATAAAATTGACTGTGTATTTGGACTCATAATAAAATGTAATCAAAAAAAAAAAAAGCAAAACTTGTCAAAGGGTAACAACGCATTATTACTGTTGCGAATACGGTTACTTTCCGCGCAATATGTGTTACGTACTTACCTTGCTCATTTTAGTATATTTACCCACAAAAATTTCACCCACGTGATTTTGGCAAAAACTAACGTGTGACATGAATGGTCATAAGTGAAATTGTTCTTTTGGTCATTAATCACGTGAAATTCATGGCATTTTTTTTTTATAGCTGCGGTAGTTTTGGCTGAACGTAAATCTATCCATTGTGAGTGATCGAAAGTTCTTAATGATTTTCTAAAAGAATTTATAACATGATAACTTGATCAATATTTCTTTTTAGAACAAATAAAAAATAAAAAAAGTGCCATAATGAAATGAAAAAATTTCGGAACATCATTTTGAAGCTTTATTTGAACGAACTAAGTTATTCGGATAAGGTTAATCCGTGAATTTATTGTGATACATTTGAATTTTTTTTTAAATTTATAAAATAAAATCAAATATATATAAACCAATGTAAATTCTGTCGTGAAAAACAAATAGTTTCAAAAACAAATATTTTCTTTTTGTATTCAAATTTAAATTTCCTCTAAAACGATATCTAATAATTCAGGTAGGTTTCCTGAGTTACGCGAACGTTTTTGTTAATTCGCCCTTCCAGATTTAAAATTTTTGTGCTGTTGTGGTGCTAGTATTTAAATTGTGAATAATTCTTGGTTACTAATGTTATTATATATATTTCCTCCCTATACTTGTTTGCTAACAAGTAAGAAGAGAAAGTTTTTCTTTTAAATTTGTTATTTTGTTTTTATTTTTCCTATTTCTTTATGCATGAATACAATATTTTCCCGAGATGATTTGTTTTCAATTATGAATATTCTAATATCGATGAACTGCGCATATATAGAGAAATGAGAAATGAGAAATCCTAAAAGTAGTCAATAAAAATGTCATCATGCTTTTCCTATAATAGTAATCATTCCATGACTTCATTTAATATAGGCAATGGACCGCATATAAACATACATATTAACAACGTTTAAACTAACTTCTTTTTCATTTTGTCCAGTTAGTCATCGCGGCCCTTTTTCCATTTATCTGCATATTCTGCCTGTACTTTTCCTACTCGACCAACTCACACAAGGCGCGGTCTCCTTGTTTTTAATACTTTCCTTTTCTTCCCTTTGTAACGACCCAAGTCTTTTACTCCTTTAAAAGAAAGTAGCTCCTCGAAAAGAAAGCATTCCACAATATGTCACCAATCGAATTTTCACTAATCGCTGGTAATCCCTTTTACCTTGCTACATTAGGGTTATCCTTGGTAAATGAGATATTTCTTTTTTACATTTCTATATATTTATAATAATATCAAGTCGTTCAATTAATAATTATTTTTACTTTCGATTCTTTCAGATTGGTTGGATCATTACATTTGCTGGTTCTGCCGCAGCTGGCAGAACAGGTGTTAACTGGTTCTATATAATTTTCGAATTATTTCTCATTTTGGGTATTGCTGCTGCCATTGCAACAAACTCTATCAAATATTATCGCTTTTCCGTATCTTTTTTAAATTCGTTACACTGCTAATAACTGCAGCATATATGCTGTGACTGTTAGGATTCATTTGTTCATGTTGTGCTGCAATAATTCCGGGCAAGATTATTATTTTATCCTTTACTATTTATTTCATTACTTTTAGATTTTAACATTTCTGGGCGCTAGTCTGGTCTTCATAGTTGCTTTGATTAGCGAGAAAATTAATTCAGACTTGGCCGAAGATCAAGCAGTCGCGGCGGGTGCAATTTTCCTTTCTCTTGTGACGGTATTAAGAATGAAAAAATATATTTTTTTTTTATTTGTTTTCATATATAAAAATATAAAAAGAGGATAAAATTTACTAATCAACTTTTTTCGATAATTAAAATAGTTCGTGTGGATATTTAGTTTTGGATCCGAGGAAGGGTCCATTGTAGTAAACAGCATAAATTCATTGGCAATAAACAAAGTTGACAGAAATACAACACAAGCGGTTCATGGGTTTGCACAATCTGGTCCAATAAGTCCAGGGATTGCAATGGTACCAACTTCCATACAGGAACCATCCATAAATAATACTGTTGTTGTTACTCCAAATCCTGATTATGCTTACAAGGCAAAGGCTTTATATGATTGTAAGTTCATCTTTATTAGATCAAAAATGATGGACGAAATAGATCATTTAGGGTTTAAAAGGAATATCTTTACAAATATTATGAGGAATAAGCCCGTTAAGAATTTATTTTTTATTTATTTATTTAATAGACCAAGCAAATCCAGACGATCAAAATGAACTTTCATTTAGTAAGGGAGAGATCCTTGATATTGCTGACAATAAGGGTAAATGGTGGCAAGCAAAAAAAACTGATGGTTCAATGGGTATAGCTCCTAGTAATTATGTAAGTACAAAATATATTATTTTGGGTTTTTTTCGTCATGGTTTTCAATATATTCAACCTTCATTTATTTACTTTTATATAGTTGCAAATCATTTAAATGTGAAAAAAAAAAAAAAAATGAGGCTATATCATTATAAAGAATATTTCGTATAGAATTGAAATCACGAATATGCCGATAAACTTGGAAATTTTATAAATAATAATCTAAATTACCTGCATTTTTCATCTACTTTAACTTACAAAATATAATATATAAATAACATTTTCTCCCTATTCTTTAGTCTTTGTATTTGTATTAAACAATTAACCATATTTTATAAATATCTTTTTTTTATTTATATTTATATTTATATATCAATTTTTTTTTGTTTGAAATAGACATTATTTACTATCTATCGATACAAAAAAAAGTTTTTTTTACATAATAATAATCATACGAAAGGAGTTTTAATCAAAAGTTGATTATTTACTTCAAATATATTTTTTCTAAATAATAATATTTTTATAAAACCGGTATTTACCCGATTAATTTATGAGCTTATTAGTACTTAATTATTATAAACTTGATAATTAAAAAGAAAAGGAATAGTTAGAACAAACTCTTTGTTGATAGTACACCTTATTTACTTATAAAGAAAATTAAATAACTTATCAAGTAAAGTTATTAAAATATTAATTTTCATTAAAATTTGAGACTATTTGCTATAGATAGATGTATTTTCTTTAAATTAATTATATTATTTTTAATATTATTTAAAAATTTAATTATTTTAATTATTTCTTACCTTTAATTTTTTTTTATATTAGAAAAGCATTAAATTATAAGTCTTATATAATATTATATAATTAGCTTAAACTTTTAGTAGAAATTATAAAATTACATTATAAATTAATATAAGATTTATAAATTATATAATATTATACTTTTCAATCTTTCTAATATATTATAAAATAGAATAATTCACATTATTCAAAAAAAAAAATTTTTTTAATTTTAATATAACTAAAAAGTTAATAAAATCTAATTATTTAAAAAATTTACTAATTTATATCATTTTATTTTATTATTTTAAAAAATTATTTTTATTTAAAAATTTTATCAACATTAAATATATATTTTTAATTTTTTTTTTTTAATAATTTTACATTATTAAATACTAACAATTTAATCACATGTAATTTATTTTTTATAATAATAATTAATTAATTTTATATTATAAAATATAAATTTAAAATAATATAGTAAAAATTATTATAAATTTAATAATTTATAATAAATAATAATATTTAATAATATTGATTGTATTATTATTGTATATTAATCATATTAAAACTATAAAATAGTTTTATGAAACTATTATTAAGTCTAAGATAATTTTAACTAAAAAAATATTGCAAAAGCTAATCAGCATCAACTTAATTATTGAGTAGATAGACAATAAAATATCTTTATAATTTATAGCTAGTATATGAGAATCCTTTACTTTACTCTAGATTAATAATTTATTTTTAAAAATATTTAAATTAATAAATATAAATAAAAGTTTTATAATATATATATAATTTATTAAGATTAATATAAATTATAATTTTAGTTAATTATTAATTAAATATTAGTATATAATATATAATTATTATTAAATTTATTATATAGTAAATCAAATAATAATTATTATATATTAGTAATATAAATTAGGATACATAATAATTGCACTTATTCTTATTTTTTTTTACATATAACACATATATGACAATATAAGATTTTCTTACATTTTACGCTTATAAAAAATATTTTGAATTTATATTATTGGTGTAATATATATAACTTAATTTTAATTAATAAGTTTAATAAAATTCAAATGATAAATATAAATATAAATATAAATAATAAAGTAATTTATGCTTAACAAATTATATTTTTAAAATTCTGATAAAAATTATTTTTAATAGAAAAGTAACAATTTAAAATAAGATTATTTTACTATGAAATTAGAAATTTAGCACTCTATACATGATTCATGTGATCACTTTTTTTATTTTAAATTAGTTGATTTTTATTTTTATAATACTGATCAAAGTCACAATTATAAAAAAAGATTTACATCTTATTGCTATTTTTTTTAGCCAATTTTATAATTAAAAAATAAGTATTTAATTATAATTATTATTATTATTATATATAAATTTTTTATATTATTAATTTTTTACATTTTTTATTTATAACCTATATAAAAAATCCGATATGTCTTACCTAAAGTTGCTAAATAAAACCTAAAGATTTTGCAAATTATCTAAATAGAAAAGGTAAAATATAACAAAATTATAGTAAAGTCTTATTAAAAAATCTATAAAATTCTAAAAAAAATAAATTATATCAAAATTTATAAAATGCAAAACTATATCAAAACTTTAATAAAACTTAATAAAACTAAAATTTTAGATATTTTACCAAATCCAAAATAAATTTAGACAAGCAATCTTAATCTTGTCTAAATAATAACTATTTGAAAAACTGAATCAGAAATCTGATAATATAAATAATATTTTTTAATTGTAAATTTTGTTATTTAATTTATTATGCCTTTTTGATATATATCAATATATCAAAATATCTTTATTAAATAGTTGTAAGTAAAAATAGAATATAAACTAAATAAAGTAATTTTTGTAATTCTGTCTACAAGTATTATAATTTAATCAACTAAATTTTTTAACTGCATTCTAAAAGTTCTTAAGTTTATAATCAAATTTAAAATAGAATATAATTTAATATTTAGTTATAATAATAATCTTTTTTAATTTTCTTTTTTGTGTTAAAAAAATCTGATTACTGAATCATTATTTTTTTATATATCCTTAAATTTCAACCTTCTATTTGATTACAATTAAAAATTAAAATTCTAAATAAGTTGAGTTAACTCACGAGTCAGATAAGCTGAATCAAGTTTAAATCAAGTTGAATTTATATTTTTTGACTTGATAATTTGCAAGTCAAATTGAATTTAAGTTGAGTTAAATATTTAACTTAACTTTATTTAAACTCAATTTAAACTTAACTTGACTTAAGTTAAAAATGAGTCTTACTTTTTAAGGATAAATAAACTGGTTTATCTTAAATCAATTGATTTATCAATTGATTTATTTTTTTCTTTTTCCTTTTTTATTTTGATCAATTTTTTTTTTTACATTAATTTTTTTATTTTTTTTTCTCTATCCCATCTTATTTTTCTTTTTTTTTTTTTTTTTTTTTTTCTTTTTTTCCTTTTTTTTTTTTTTTTTTTTTTTTTTTTTTTTTTTGTTGTTTTTTTTTTTTTTTTTTTTTTTTTTTTTTTTTTTTTTTTTTTTTTCTTTTTCTTATTTTTTTTTATTATTTTATTTTATTTTATTATTTTATTATTTTTTTTAATTTTTTTTTATTTTAATTATTTTTTATTAATTGAATTTTTTATTTATTTTAATATTTAATTTTTCATTTTTTAATTTTTAGTAAAGTTTTTTATTACTATCATTACTAAAACTATAATTTACACTATTGTTCTTATTACTATTATTACTTTAATTACTGTGATTTAAACTAGAAGTTATATCATATTTTAAAAAAATAAAATTTATTTTTTAGTAGTTTTTTTTTTAAAAAATATTTTTATATTTAAATGTTTATAAGTTAATTTAAATTTAACTTGAAACTTGATTTGAACTTGATTCAACTCAAATAAATTCAAGTTAAAATCAAGTTAAGTTAAACTTAAGTCGAATCAAATTGAGTTAAGTTTAAAATTTATATAACTCAAATTAAGTCAAGTTGAAAGATTTTATAAAATAAATTTACTTAACTTAACTTGAAAAAAATGAGTCAAAAAAAATTGATCTTTAAACTCAATTTGACTCAATTTATTTAGAACTCTATTAATGATAAATATTATAATTAAAAAAAATAATACAATTAAGTTGTAACTTATAATACAATTAAAATTTTCTAATATTACAACTAAGTTACAACTTAATTAAAATTTGAAAATAATTATAAAAATCATTTTTAGTTATAATATCCTTTCTATTAGAACTTATTTAATTCTTTTAACTGTTTATAATATAATAATTTAATAGAAAATAATTTATTGTTAAATTTTTTTATCAAAATATATGTTATAAATCTTTAATTATTTTTTATCAAGACTAGAATTTATATATTTGATAATAAGTATATCTGGTTAAAAAATAGTATAGCTTAATATATTATCAAATGTAAATAAAATCTAACATTCTAAAAAATATACTTCAAATATAAAAATAATATATTTAAATATTTAATTTATTAAATCTTTAGCTTTTCACTATCTATTATTATTTTTGCTTAAATTTATAATAATACAAAACTCTTTGAAAAATTATCTAATACCTGTATTTGTTAGAAAATGCAAAATAATCATAAATTATCAAAAATTTACTAATATAAATTAAGCAATTATTATTTTTTTTCATAAAATTATTTTTCATTAGAAATTTAAAAACTCTAACTTCTATTATAAGCTAAGAAAATATATTTATCATATATGATAAGAATAAGTATATTATGTGATTAAGGTGAATTTTTAACTCTTTCTATCGATCACCAAAACCAAAAATGACTGGAAAGAAAATCACTTGTAATAACAACTCCAAACTTTACCAAGCTCGCTCTTCTCCTATGGAGAACAACCAACAACAACAACACCCAGCTAAAAACAACATATTGAACCACCAAAATAAATAGAAACTTCAAACGCCTCTGAAAGTAACTCCAACAGCCCTATAGATATGGAAGTTGAAACTTCACTTCCCAAAACTTTAGATAAGGGAAAAGGTCCTGAAACCTTCAACAATAATGCCAACATTACCCTTGAAGAGGACCAAGCCTTTGATGCTTCTGAAAATGGCCTCAACAACAAACAAAATGATAAAAACAAAATCCACTTAGAGCGCGAAACTGAAGCCCTAATTTACTTCGCTTACTACGTCGCAGATACGTTTTACCCTGAAAAATCTAATAGAGACAAACAAAATGAAGCATGTAATTTATTTGCATCACACTACTCATCCTTCATTGGTGCCTCAATTCGTACTTACCCTGAGGACTCAACAAAGAAAATCATCAGAATTGGTTTTACCTCATATGCTGAAGCAAACAATGCAATTACACTTAAATTTTCATGTTTAGAAAATAACACATTTTTATCCTTACAATCAAACCAATAGCTAAGTATATCCCTGAGTTATCGATCCGTCTCACTGAGATCCCAATCTCTACTACTGAATCAAATATTAGATTGATCTTTTCCTTTTTTAGAAAGATCTCCTGTTGCGTCATGTTCACTAAAAACCTTTGGCAGCAAGCTACCCTCACATTTGAACAAGACACAGATATGACTACCCTGAACAAACTTAACAGCTATTTTGTCCTTAAAGACTTAATCAGGGTTCACCCATGTACTATGTCAGTCGATGATGTTAGGAAAAAGTCAGAATTTTCTTTGAAATTAACTAACCTCCCACTTGACACAAATGGGCGCCATTTAATCTCTATCGGTAATGCTATTGAAGCGATTGCCTAGGTCATCCCCAAGTCACGTGCTAATTACAGAAATTTACAATATACCATCTTTTATTTTAAAACTAAAGAATCTATGGAAGCAGCAAAAAATGGAGAAACGTATTTCCTCGATAGGAAACGATTAATCTGGACTGATCCTAATGCAAAACTTTGCTTCACTTGTCAAGTTCCAGGTCACCAATCGCAGAATTGTCGTAAAAATCGTTCAGCCTCACAAGACTGACAAACTCAACACTTATACCAACGCTACCAGCCTGCACAGTTTTGAAATTACAAAGCACCTGTCATTGTGTCCAAACAACCATCCACCCTAATAAACAGCAGACTACAAATAAACATAAACCGAGCTAACAACAAAATAATGCCAAAGATATACCTAAATCCAGCAACATCATCATTCCACTCAATCGTCAAACAAACTTTCTTCAAACTAAATCACCAAAAGAAGATTGATATCAACAATGTACCACCCCCATCCGTCCCATCAATGATAAAGGAGAACAAACCTTAAATGCTAGTATACATGTATCGCATTGCTGGGCTAATGAAACTTTAGACGAATTCTGTTTGCCAAATGTTACCTCAAACCAACCATCCCAACCAGAATTGCTCGCTCAGATCTTCAATCAATTGATCGCTATCTCTGAACAGTTCGCTAAAATGGAATCAGATCTGCACTCAACTGCGAATTAAGTTGCTACAGTTGAAAAAGTTCTTAATATCAACGTCCTACTCCCTCACCAAGCAGATTTGGTAGGCGGTCAATAGAAAAGGGAGAAATCTACAAATTTTGAGTAATTTTAGTTATTAAGCTAGTTTTGTTTACATGACCATGATCAGTAGAGTGAACCAATAAAAAAATTTTAACTAAAAAGTGGATTTCCCCTTTTCTACTGACCACCCCCCATTTATTTAACAAATCCTTCAACGAAGATGATATAGAAACTGAGGAACATACCTATGTAGCTGGTTCCTATACAAAAGACAATATTGTTGCTAAACAATCTGCTGAACTAATTACCTTGAGAGATGAAAACACTCTCCTCAAAACCAACCTTGAAAATAATATGACCAAACTCAATAATGCAGGACGTGTCATCACTAATATGCAAAGAATTTTACAAACACAACTTCAAATCAATTCAGATGCCTTTACTGCTATTGAAGAAGTCGTTCCCCTTCTAGCTATGAAAAAACAGTTGATGGTGTCTTTATTCCCCCACCCCCAAATATTTTTAATGATTGATAATTCACAGAATTATAAACGGGTTGGCCCTAGTGACCCGATAGTAAACAATAAATAACAAATAATAATAATACCCACAATTTATTTTCATCTAATATTACATTATCTTCTCGACTCAATATTGCAACACACAATATTCGCTCTTTCGTTCAACCACAAAAATAACAATTCTTGCTCAATACTTACGAAATTAATTACTTAGATATAATAGGCCTCCAAGAGATAAACTTTAAATCAACCAATAATACTTTAGCCTTCTCAAAATTAACATCGTCTCAATATTCGCATTTCTTCAACTTCGATCAAAAGTTACAAAATTCAGGTTTCGGAGTTGGCCTTCTCATAAAAAACATATTGCCGATCATATTTACAAACATGACAGTCAATACGGACATTATATTTTCGTCGATTTTCAATTTCGCAATAAATTCCGCATTAGATTAATTAACTGCTACATATCAAGTTCAAATACAGCTCTTTATATAACGTCATTAAATCAGCAATAGACCTCAATATGAAAATCATTTTACTAGGAGACCTAAATGCGGTCCCAGATCATTCTAATAATATGTCAAAAGCTAATCATTTCTTCACCCAACTTGAAGACTTCCAACTTTTCAACTCCTTTAATCTTCTGCATGATAATGCTAATCAACTATTCCCATCTTTCTTTCACGTTGTGCATCATCAACCTTCAAGAATCGACCATATTTACACTTCTTCACATATTGCTGCAGGCTTTAATAAAACCCAAACCATCAACGTAGATCCTAACATTTCTGACCATTCGATAGTTTCTATCAATGTGAATATAGCTGAACTTACTACTTCAACTAATGATAAAAAACATACCAAAAAGAAGATTTACCTTTATGATGCCATGGATGAAATTGCTTGGACACAATTTGGTAAGAAAATGGATGGTTTTTTTGGAAGCTGTCAACTAT